>BQNB010004834.1:4745-20446 GCA_026074375.1 Tanacetum coccineum
AGTTTACTCAAAAGAAAACAACATATAATTTATTCATCTAGTCCTTCAATATTTTTGAAAAAGAAAACAACATACAATTTCTTCACCCGTTAGTAATGGGTATCGTACATTTAACCCGTCACCTCCACTGGTGGGTTCTTCTCACCTGCCACCCCCCTCACCTGTCAATGGATACAATATTTTTCCCATGCCTATCCTCACGGGTACCCATTACCCGCGGGTTTAACCATGAGATTATGAAATGCAACAAAATTACAAAACCATAATTTGAAAACTACCAAGTTATGAAAATACTTTAAAACATGTCTAAAACTAACAAATTTAGCATCATTACATCAAATCACACTCTTAGTATTCAATTCAAGAGATATATTAAAATAGATCAAAACATGAGGGTTTGATCTTTCATACTAAACTTTTGGTCTTTAAACTCAAATAAACTGTCAGAGCATCCACTAATGGAAGCTTTACAAAATACTTTTACTATTTAAAAAACTCATGTGAATGACTTGATGCATTGTAGCAAAAGCTTTACTAAAGGTTTTTAAGAGGATGATTTAGTGTATGTCAAGTGTTCGACAAAAATGATAGAAGTTATTTTCATTAAATGAAGGTATGTTTAGTTTTTATTTTACACCTCTTATGTAATGAACACTTAATACAGAAAAGTTTTTGAAAAACTTTTATGCATTGAAGAAGGTTAGTAAAAATGACTTTTAGAAAGATAAAAGTTAATGAAAAATTAATCTTTATACATATATGGGACAAGTCATGACACTAGGACATGATGTCATATGTCCACGTCATAAGTTCACATCATAAGTCCACCTCAGCATCTGTCTACGTCACCAGGAGACATTTAATGTTTAAAAAATTTGTCACTTGCCAGATTCGAACCCTGGCCAATACGTCCAGGAACCAAAGCCTCAACCATTAGACCAACCACACCATTTGTGTTACAGAATTGGAGCGCCAAAAAGTCATGTTGAAAATCACCTCATTTTTAATACATCCTTTGACTTCATGGCTAATCTTTTCATTAACTGCATCCCTAAAATTTTGCACAAACAAACAAGAAGCAATTGACCAAATCAAATAACCAATTCAATTCATTCCAACTTTACCAAATCAATTCATTCGATAAATCAAATCAACCCTGCTTATTATATTCACATCACGAGAACAAATCAACCATTTCTCCAAAATCAAGCATGCCTAAACAGAAAATTCATGATCGACATCGATTAACACTAGGGAATTCATTAGGTAACCTGATTTTGTGTGTCGTTTTGAATTTATTTCTTCAGTTTCAATATTTAATAAATGACAAACGACTATATTGGGTATTTGAAATCTGAATGAAATTTTAGGGTTTTTATGATCAAGTTGAATCTTAAATCTTTAATAATGATTTTCAATAAGGTTTTTCATTTACTTCATAGATATGTAATGATTGTTGATTTTTTTAGGTTCCTATTGATGTGAAAAAGGTACAACCTTTATTTATAATTCATTGCAAGCATAATACAATTATCTTCCACTACAATAAACATGTGCATCTTTTTTTTGTTTAAGGAAAAAGGCAAAATGAAGGTGGTGCCATTTGCTGCTCCATCTTCTTCTATAGATAATCATCTTGACATGTGGGATTGTTACTAAAGTTAGTACAATTTACAGAACGGATCCGTTGCACATACGTCGTGCCCTCCTATACATGCTTGACATAGATTCATATGATAAGGTACTTAATACTATTTTGTCACTCTTCGTTTGTAGTTTCTAACTTAATCTATGTTTTATCTCATTTTCAGATTATGAGACAAACATTTCATATTATCGGTTTATTCCAGATCACAGTAGAAACATATAGAGGGTATGTAAGCCAACTGAGATTTTACCTTTAATAGTATAATATTAACATACTTTTACATTTTATAATATAATTTCAGGGTGAAAGCACATCTCGATGTGTATTACAAGGACAATTCAAAATGGAAGTTGATGGGTTCTAGTCATTCCCAACGACAACGATGTGGCTGTAAGTATCACATTTCTTTTGTTGACTTTATATGGGAGTAAAACAGATGTATTAGCTGACTTTATGTGTGATGTATAAGTACAACCAAGTCAAAGAAACATTCAGAAACTTACCTCACACGGGGATTAAATTTGATTGGATTATCATACGCAATAAAAATCAAAACGCTCACCGCTCCTTTTGCCAAACAAGCACTAAAAATCAAAATGCTCTTGCTCACCGCGCACCGTCCTAAAAAGCTCCACCACCGCTCCGTACAATAATACTATTTGGTGAAGATAACAAAAATACAAAATAATTGGAATATATGATAAAGCATGTGATACAAATATCTCAGACAATTTCTTATTTTTTTTAAAGGCAACAAGAATTATATTACTGTAAAAAGAAGCAATAAAAGCTACAACCCAAACAAAGCAAAATCACAAGAGTTTGGACGAACCATTTACCTATACACTATACTTACAAGTTGTAGATTCTAAGCATACAAAAAAGATATGACTTCCTCGAAGTTGAGAACATAAGATCGCTCCATCTAGGACCAAAACATAAGCCAAACTACTAACCTTTGGACGCATATACCGGGTCAATGCACCACTCAATCCAAGACGCAATTTTCCCTTTTGCTCTGTGTGAAATCCAAAAGTACACAAGAACTTGAACTTCGTCGCATATTGTAGCTAGGTTCGATATCTTATTCTGAAACACTCTCTTATTTCTAATACACCATATTACGTACAACATTCCCCAACAAACCGCTTGCCAACATTTCTTTTGCATGGCGATATAATTATTCTGACCATTATAATTTATTATATCTCCCACAGACCCAACATTAAAATTACCCATGTTTCACCATTTAAAGACTTTTTCTCATCCCACCACAACTCTTGGGCAAGACATAAAGCAATGCTCAAAAGTTTCAATATCGATATCACAATAAAGGAAAAGAATTATGTTTAGATCCATACCAATATGATGTAACCATGAGCGAACAGGAAGGCGTCGTTGATGTAGCCGCCACAAAAAAATGCAAATTTTTCTTGAGATGTATGTGTTTCACTTAGTCTTTTGAGGTGTAATCGTTGCGTTTAATGTAGTTTCATCAATCTTTTCTCTAAGAGATTTAACTGTGAAGATACCTTTATCATCGAGAAGCCAACTTCATGAATCTAACTGTACATTAGAAACAAAAAATTAGTTAATGTCGTCAATTCTATGAGCTCAGTTATAGCTCTACCCCTTGGATTTCTCGTCCAACTCCAATCCCACGCCCATCCACCATCTCTCCAACATCTCTTTTCTCCAACCGATATATCTTTATCAATTTCTATTCTAAACAGCCTTGGAAAATTTTCACATAAAGCCACATTTTCACCCACCCATTTGTCCAACCAAAAACGAGTATTATACCCATTTCCCACCTTTCTCCCAAAAGAAGAACAAAAATTTACACCCGAATGATCTATCACTACTACTCCATGTACTTCTACTTCGTTTAATTCCTTCGTTATACGCTGTCAATCCACCATCACTTCCATATAGACTTTTAATAATTTTAACCCATACTAAGTTTTCTTTAACTCGAAACCGCCACCACCACTTGCAACGCCCAATTAAAAGCTTTTAAGCTGACAATATTAAGACCGCCAACTTTTATCTTCTTTAACACAACATTCCATCTAACCCATGCCATCTTCTACTCTCAGTCATTAGACCACCCCCCCCCCCCCCCCCCCAAAGAACCGCTATCTCACACTTTCTAGTTTTTTAATGATACTAGTAGGTGCATGAAATAACGAGAAGAAATATAATGGCAAGCTGCTTAAAACTATTTTAACCAACGTTAATCTACCACCAAAAGAGATTGTTTTTGCTTACCATTTATCCAATCCGTTTTTGAATTTTTCGACCACAATATTCCAACTAGATACTCTTTTCATAGAGCCACCAAATGGTAATCCAAGATATGTGAATGGCAGCAACCCGACTGCACATCTCATTCTCTAAGCTAAAGACGTCACCTCTTTTATTCCAACACCAATTCCGTACACTTTGGTTTTATTAGGGTTAATCTTTAAACAAGAAGATAGATTATGCATTCCATAATTATCATTATGTTCTTAGCATGTTCCATATTCCAGTCCCTAAATATTAAGGTATCATCGGCATATTATAGATGAGAGATTGGAGTTTCATCTATGCCAAAACTTACCCCCTTAAAAATTCCATTTGAGACTGCCTCACGTATCGTAACATTGAGACCTTCCGCCGCTATAAGATAAAGAAAAGGTGACAAGGGGTCGCCTTGCCTAACCTCCCATCTCCATTTTAAATTCCAACGTTGGAGATCCATTCACCAAAACTGAAACTGTTGCTAACTTCTGACATGCTTCAATCCACTTACACCATTTATCTTCAAACCCCATTTGTGTGAGAGTATGACGAATGAAATTCCAGGTTGACGCTATCATACGCCTTTTCGAAGTTAATTTTAAGTAAGAACGCCTTCCTTTTTTTTCAAAAATTCGATGGTTTCATTTGCAATTAGAACACCATTTAAAATATATCTACCTTTAATAAAAGTATTTTGCTCATCCCCGACAACCTTATCAATAACTTTTTTCAACCTTTCAGTAAGAATTTTTGAGATGATCTTATAATAACAACCTATTAAACTAATGGGCCGGAAATCCCCCAACGTTAGCGGGTCTTGAATCTTCGGAATTTAAGTAAGAAAAGATGAGTTGCAACCTTTAGATATTTGACCCGTATGCTAAAACCACTCAATTGCCTTCAACAATTCTTCTTTGATAATCCCCCAAAATTTTTTAATAAACCCGAAGTTAAATCCATCAGGACCCGGTGCTTTTTTACTACCACATTGTTTAATAATCAACATAAAGATCTACATTTCCTCAGGTTTCAAGATAAAAGATGAATTGATCAACGTGATATCTCCATCCCCTCATGTGAATGTGAAAAAATGATCAACATTACATTCCCTCAAGTGAATGTGATAAAATGATCAATATAAGATCTTTATTCCCTCAAGTAAATGTTATAATGTAATGATATATGTCTAGAGATCATTTATCATGATAAAAGATATGGACGAATATAAAAATAACAAACCACTAGTAGTGGGAGAAATAAGAAAGGAGCAAACAAAAAATATGATTTATGCAAAAATGCAATGTGCGCATGTAAAATACAAGTGTGACAATGATATTACACACTATTCATAGATGTTAGAATCTAAGCTAATACATTTTGCTCTGTAAAAGAAACATAAAATTGTCATGAGGACGAAGTTAAATATTAAGGATGCATTGTATTCTTTTGTATCTTCCTCGACGTGCATTATATAAAGATTAGTAAAAGCTAATTATAGCCATAACATATGTTTATGAGCAATAATTATTTTTGGCATGATCGGTTCTACCATCCTGAGTCATCAAATTTGCGAAAATTATAGAAGAATAAGGTTCTTCAATCTAATGTTATCTCTCAAAAAAGTTGATTTATTCATCTATCAACTAGATTGAGGACTTAATCTCTCAATATTCTGGAAAGAAAATAAGTGGATATATGTCGACATACAAATCCATTGTATGAACCATTTAGAGTTTTAAATCAATGCATCGTCTAAATGGTCATTAAATCGCAACCTCAAGTTTGCATGATTAATAGCTCAATGCGAGCCTAACATTCCAGAGTAAGTATTTTCATCATGAATATACGATGAATTACTTCTAAATTATTAAATGAAAATGAAAGAAAAACTTGTGTTGTTGTATGGGGCCATATTATAAGATACACAACAACAACAACAAAAATTAGCATCATGCCAATATGTTATTATTAATCCTCCCTTTTATAATTGGTTTTGGTTATAAACCAAACATATCCTATTTCATTTTTTTTGCATATTACTCCACCTAAATGCATATATACGGGATATAGAAGAAGGATAATTCCTTCAAGAGAAGAGAAGTTACTACAAATTCAGAATGAATTATCATATTCTATTGATCCTCGAAAGAAATTTTATGAATTTATTATTCAATGGATAATCTAATAGCCATACATAAACATTGGCTAAAAAATAAAATTTTAGTTACTCATGCTCTGATTATAAGTTATCCCTCAAGGACACTATTTTATTATGACATGCCTCAAACATGGTAGACAAATCGATTCCAAATAAAATACTCGATAAAAAATATGGAGCTTGAAAACATAATGGTCGTTCGAGGTTTAAAAGACCCCATGATAGTCTCATAAAGAGACACTAGATATTAAGGTTCCAAAGAACCTCAGATAGCTAATGAGATCTCGATAAATTCTATCTTGTCTTGAATTATATGGAATCGAAAACAAAACGACGTTGATAAATTTGTCTACATATTATATATTGCATGCTATTATGCATGAGGAGGATCATAAATCAATTAGTATCCAAATGTGCGCTCAATGAAATGATTGGCCAACATATAAAGACATAGTATCTTGCAAATACTAAAAGTATTAGAACGTGAAGTTCATACACATCAATGTGTAAAATCTATTGGATATACATCGGTTTTTGTGTTAAACCAAAATAAGAGCTCTAAAGTTATGTGCTTTAATACTTGAATTTTGATTATTAAGAGACATATTATCTTGAAGTAGATGTAAATATCTTATTGATATTTTATGAGACAAGTATTTATTCTTCCTTAAAATGAGGTTTATTAGAGCTCTCATATTCTACGAAGGATATGTAATGCCTCAAGCATGACTCACAATTTCAACTTCTAGAAAAAATTAATAAAGTTCTCAATAACTTTATTTGATCAAATTGAATGAATCTTTATATAGATCAAAATCATTTTGGATGCATAAATTGCTTTTACACACGTCTCTAAGAAATGAGTGGTCTTCAAGTACCATAAATAAGTGCAATTGAGGTTTTATTGTCATTTTTTCAATTAATATGCGTCATGGAAAGTTTATTTTTTTCTTTTAATATTTGTACATGTATTGTATACTTTCCAACCAATTTATTTGATATTGAGTTAGAAGCTACACATATATTTTGTCATCATTGCATGACTTATTCTTAACATCAACAATTTAGTGGACTTCATTACAAAGTTGTTGCTAACAAAAGTATTTGAGCAACTCGTTTAGAAGATTAGCATTCGATGCTTGAAATATATACATTAAATTAAAAATGAGCATTTTGCGCACTACACTCTTTTCCTTCATCAAGTTTTTATCCCATTGGGTTTTTCTTGGTAAGGTTTTTAACGAGGCAGTCTATAGCGTATAATAAATGATGAATATCCAAGAAAGAGTGTTGTAAATATTGTTGGGCTTATGTATATTTAACATTTATCTCTATTGGGCTATTGGGCTATGAGAGTTTGACATGTATTCTTCTACCCTATATATAGTACCCATTTGTAACCTCCTGGAATTACCAATCAATCAATAAGAGTCTCTAAGAAATGAGTGGTCCTCAAGTACCATATATAAGTGCAATTGAGGTTTTATTGTTATTTTTTCAATTAATATGCGTCATGGAGAGTTTATTTTTCTCTTTTAATATTTGTACATGTATTGTATACTTTCCAACCAATTTATTTGATATTGGGTTGGAAGCTACACATATATTTTGTCATCATTGCAAGACTTATTCTTAACATCAAGAATTTGGTGGACTTCATTACAAAGTTGTTGTCAACAAAAGTATTTGAGCAACTCGTTCAGAAGATTAGCATTTGATGCTTGAAATATATACATTAAATTGAGGATGAGCATTATGCGCACTGCACTCTTTTTCTTCTTCAAGTTTTTATCCCATTAGGTTTTTCTTGATAAGGTTTTTAACGAAGCAGTCTATAGCGTATAATAAACGATGAATATCAAAGGAGGAGTGTTGTAAATAATGTTAGGCTTATGTATATTCAATATTTATCTCTATTGGGCTATTAGGGTTTGACATGTATTCTTCTACCCTATATATAGTACCCATTTGTAACCTCCTGAAATTACCAATCAATCAATAAGAATTCTCTCTTCTTCTTTCATTTATGTGTTTTTGTTCATTATTTTATAACAATATTATATTAGTATATGACTTTGGTACGTTTATATAAGAAAGAGAGAGAGAGAGAGAGAGAGAGAGAGAGAGAGGGGGAGAGGGAGAGGGAGAGGGAGAGAGGGAGAGAGAGAGAGAGAGAGAGAGAGAGAGAGAGAGAGAGAGAGAGAGAGAGAGAGATTAACCTTAGTAAAGGTAATATGTTTTCATGTTTAAGTATGAAATTAGCCGTGCTGATAAAGCTGTTGACTATCAAAGTATATTTAAGCTTTTGGGACACTAATATTTTTTTTGTATCTTGGATAGGAAGCACAAGCATTTAGGATGACCCACATGAGAGTTCTGCATAGATGTATGTGACTGGTCACCATAATCATACTACATGTGATAATGCAAGACTAGTACGGTCTTTTCTATGATTTAAGCCTTTTCAAATTAAACATATTACACATCAAATTCTATTTCGATCAACAACTTGGAGGTATGGCTGAATTTTTATGGCTTAATTCATCTAGATATGCACCTTAGATTTTTTGTTCTTATGTCTATTAATGCAAACTTTTATATGTTGATGATAATATTTGTTATGAAGCCTGGTTGGTAAATTTAGAGGTACATTCTCCAATTGTTTAGTTTTACTCTTGGGTTTATGTCACCATGTGGGGGATTTTCCCTGAATGGCAGCCGGGTTCGAATCCCAACGCGATGCCTTGAAGCCCCTTGATGGGAAACTGGATGGCTAGCCTGGGGGTTGTTATTTCTCTTCGTAAGATGATTTGAACTCGGGTTGAGAGACTTGGTGCCTTGGCGGCACGTAAGATACTCCAGCTGCACCAAACTGCCGTTCAAAAAAAAAAACTTCACATCTAGATGTGATTTGCACCTAACGTTAAAGTTTTTCATAATTAACATTAGAGTTTTTGTCATTTTGGAAACAAATCTATTGCAAGTACTGATGTGATTTGCACCTAACGCTTTATGAGAAGAAAAAGAATCAAGAAAAAATTTGAGATGTTCATTATCGTAAATGAACTACAGTATAGTTTTTCATGCTGCATGTGTAAACTTTGAATGCCAGGATTGGTAAGTATATGTTTTTTTGGGTAAACACAACGATTAGATTGTTAGCTTGCAAACCTCCGATGGAATGTGAAATCAAGTCTCTAATTAACTAATGGGAGAGCTTGGGTTATTTTTATATGCTGTGTGTTTGGGATTGCTTATCCATATTCTGTAGCTAACTGTTTAGTAGTGAAATCTGAAATGAGTAGAGTTTGCATGACATTAAAACACGTATGCCCCACATTAGTGGAAGTGGAACACATTTAAAATCTAAGCATGTAAAATAGGAAAAACATGCATTCCTATCTTGGCATCTACGGTTAATTTAAACTAAACAAAACAAACTATACAGGAGATCGATATGCCGTATCCATTAACTAGAATACGCAGTATTGAGAAACCTGTAAAAAGTATCTAAATACGGGTCAGTTTGTTGAATACGCCGTATCATGTGCATGAATGCGCCGTATTGACATAATTGACAATAATGTTTTTTAAAGTGCATAAAAAAATAAAGACTGATAACGTCTAGACAATCAATATGCCGTATGGTATACGCTGTATTGATGTCTGGGAAGACATACTTGATAAAATTAAATAACAATCCGGGTTGTCTCCCGGGAAGCACTTTTGTTTACATCGAAGTCTTTAAGTTAGACTTGTCTTCAGCTTCTCTTATACTCGGCTCTAGTCACCATCCATCCTTCGTCCATTATCCGAAAGATTTCTTGGTAAGCTCGGCACGCCTGTTCTCTTGTGATTGTAAGATCGTCGTATTCTTCTTCTTTTACAGCAACATACTCTTTATCATTATTAAACGAATATTTGATCATGATGTATCTCCTTATTATGCACATCGATAGCTCATGAACTTCACATAATTCTTCTTTCTCATTATCTCCATGATTTATATCATCATAGTTTGTATATATGTTCCATCGCCTCTTTTTTTCCTAACGTGACTCATTATCATCTTCTTTGATAAATCCTTGCATGATAGCTTTGTTTCTTAAAGCCTCATCTTTAAGTTCACTATCTTTCAAAGCCTCGTACCACTCATATTCCTGATAATGGAGTTGGTTTCCAATAATGTAAGTTCCGGGTAAGTTTCCTCCATTACAGTATCCATCATCCTTCCAACTACATGTTGGCCATTCTAAACATCCAGTTTTATAGTTGAAAGGCTTGATGGTATGTTTAACTGGTGTGGGTTTGGTCCAAACTCCAGCGTTAGTCCATGGCCTCTCATCGACCCATGGTACGTCCTTGTTTCATTCATAGATCCAATCATCCTTGTAATCTTCATAGGTCTTGAATCCCTTAATTTCCTTAGTAAGTAAGTCTGGATCGATTTGCAAAAGATAGTTAAATTCATTGAATGCCTTGCACATAGATGTTTCAAAATTAAATAAATTAATGTCGATCCTAAAGACTTCAGCAACTTCATCCTTATCATCAGAATATTCTTCATCTATGAGCTCAACTTCATCATCTCCTCTGTTCCAGTAAATCCATAATTCTTTCATAGTATAATGATCCATTGTCTTGTAGTTGAAAAACTTCGATCCCAACCATTTAGTAAATGCAACATCAGACGGATCATATCCCATGTCATCATCAGCTTCATGCTCCAAATCATAATCCATCTTCGAGTCACATAGGATGTTAGCAACTTCAACTTCATATGTGCATAAATCATCATCCATTCCGCTTAATCGATTAACTTCATTGTTGAAAACTTCAGGTGATGTATCACAAGTGAGCGAAACATCTTCGACCTTAACATCCTCAATTTTCTCCAACTCTCCTTTGATAACCTTTGTCATTCTTACTAAAAAATAACCAAAAAATTATCAGTAGAACCAGCGGGAGATAGGTATTAAAAAAAATTGGGCTTTAAGTTCGAAAATGGAAAAGAATTTTATCAGATGATCGATACGCCGTATCCAATGAGAGTGGATACGCCGTATTAATATTTTGAGTGAATACGCTGTATTGGATAGAAAGTCGGATACGCCGTATCCGATGGAAGTGGATACGCCGTATTTAGTTATCGACCAGAACAGTATATTAAGAAAAACAATTAAATACGTAAACAATTAAACACACATATATACAGGCAAACAATTAAAGATAAATATACAAAATTTACAGAATATACAAGAATATACATTAATCTAAATTACGTTAATCCTAAGGGTTAGATATAATATAATGTTAAAACCCAAAATATCAAATAAAAATCAAGATTAATTTTCACTCTCCGGCAACGATGCCAAAAACTTATTATTGAGGTCTCAAGTGATATACCAAGCCAAGTTATAAAGTCCACTAGATTACCGGCACACTCATATTTTGTGGAATTTGGGTAAACATTTAGAAACGGATAGGCTAAATTCTCACAATATCTAACAAGGGTTATTGTGTATGGGTTATGTATCAAATAATTTCACAAAAGTATGCTTGAATTTTTTTTAAATTTGAGCATAATTTAAGCATTTTAATTATTTTAATATAAAAATTAGGACAAGTAAACATTCTAATTCCATCTCCCCACTTGAATTATACAACGTCATCGTCGTATAGATACGCCGACTAAACTATGAGTAAATCTAACTCAGGTAGCGTAGCCTGCAAATCGATGAAACCAGACCCTAGGAGATTCTTTTTTTGTGATTAAGGTTTTTGGGATAATTCCTAGTAAGCTCAGATATCATGTAGCATTATATTTTTCCCGTATCTCTATTATGATTAACCAAATGAGTATAAATACATAAATACGTGAGGTAAATGGGCTAGACCTAATAGCAACTAAATACATACATGGGCCTAATAATACATACTACTAAGAGTGGAGGTTGTGGTTGAGGGTATTACCTCGTCACATTAGTTCCATATCATAAAAATCACTCTTCTTTATACTTTCTTTCAACTTTTCCTCAACCATTGTAACACTCTTTCTATTCGATTAATTGTTTCTACTTTTTATCATGTAAAAATACCTCAAATACTCATACCCCACATAATACACATTCACATAAATTAAAAATTAATTCCTCTCTCCATGAAAATTTACGAGAGTAGAATGCCATGAGGGAAGAATAATTCTTTTCTGCTATTGTCGCTGCTGTAGGTGTGGTTTGCCGAAAAATGCGTTTTCCTTTTGCTTTTCCCGTAACACACCTCTCACCCTAACAACGTGGACATGCATATAGACATCGATCAACTTTTTTGAATGTTTTGTAAACATTTATAAATTGTCTTCTTCGGTAATCCGTATTAGATTAGATGGACTATATATTTAGTATATATGTAAAGTGACGTGCTACAAGGCTAGTTGCAAATGTAAAAACTAAAGATACAATGCAAAACTTTATTGAATTAATTATAAACTAAGGAGAATACAAGAGTATTTATAAGACAAAACCCAAACTATTAAACGTGTCTAAATAAGTAGGCCGGGCCTATAGGCCTTATTAGCTAACATCCCCCCTCAAACTCATAATGCCGCAGCAGTAAACATTGGGAGATTGCCATAAAATAAACAAAAACTAAAAAGTAAACATAGAGCGGAGAGTCCCAGAGTGCAGACTCAGTGCTAGACGAAGTCTTAATCCAATGCAATCCAAACTATAACAAGGCGACATTAGTCAAGTCTCAAACAGACGGACCAAAGACACTACAAAACCAAAATCAAGGCAACAAAAATACAAAGATTAACGAGAGTAGATTAGGCAGGTGCATACAGATGTAGACGATGCAGACAGATGAAATCAAATGCAGAACAAACGAAACCGGGCGGAACCAAAACATGTTTTTCATTCCAAGATGTTACATATAACTACTCAAGACCTTGTCGGATATCCGATGCAAAATGAGCCAATGCCAATGCCAATGCTAATGCCAATGCCAATACCAATGCCAATGCCAATGCCAATGCCAATGCCAATGCCAATGCCAATGCCAAGTATGTACAAAATTAAAAAAAATAATAACCGAACCTTGCATAATCAAAATTACCAAGGCATATGCAAACAAACGAGAACGAGGTGTAATCAATATAACCGGGCTACCGAAACCATTCAATACCGATATTAATACAAATCAAGGCTGTCAAGATCGCGATCCCACCTGGGATCGTTTTTGTCTTTGCAAGATCGAGATCGTAAAATCGGATCGAGATTGTAAGATCCTACCAATGTATCATAATCTGTAAGCAATGGATACACGAGTCAATCTGTTTTCATTTCTACTCAATATCCAAGATAAATTAATATAATATCCTCTTAAAAATGTTGCAAATTTAAAACACAAGTAAAGTAAAACACAAAAAATTCAAGTTTCAATCATCACATTAATGATTTAGATGAATAAAATTACATAACATAAGTCATAAACGTCTCAAAACATACATGTCATGATACCAAAAGATTCATAGTTTCCTACTTTCCTACATAAACGGATAAATTATCTCTGGTCAATCTATTATATAGATATAATAAACACATAAATCAAACTTGTAATCAAAAGCTTATTGTATTGGATCTTATAAGCTTATCTATAATCAAATCAAACTATCAACTATAGTATCATTACATTCACATGTATCTCATAAAATTGTTTTCTATGGCGTGAGTGAATCACCACACGAAGCTTTTTCAAGGTAATGGCCCTCAAAATGTCCCTTCTGGTATGCTTTTTCCACTAATTAATAGATTCAATATTAAATGTTAAATTAAAAGTTTAAAATTATAAAACATGAAAAGGTTTAGATTAAAAATATTAGGAATGTAAGATAATACAAGTATACAATAATTACCTGTAGGAGAATATTTCCTTGATTCCTTCGACTAGTCAGAATATGAGAAGGACATCAATAGTTTCTTTCTTGAATCTTGATTTGGGAAAGTAGCTTAGGTTTAGTTTGATTGGAAAATGGAACGTCAATGAACAAACATTAGTTATGACTTTTCTTTTTTTGGCCTAAGCAAATACAGTAATGGGCTAAAAGATAGTAAAATATAAAATAAATATTAGCTTGGTAAACTCGGATCGGCACTCGATCTTACGAGTTTACGAACGATCCTACGATCTTTTTACGATCCTACCTCATATGCGATCCTATACCGATCCTACACGAGTTTAGCTGGTAAACACGTAAGATCGTACGATCCTACGTGTTTACACGCGATCTTGACAGCCTTGATACAAATACCTATCGAACCCGATGCAAATACTAAATACCAATTCCAAATACCCCGAGTCATCAAACATCAAAATTAACAAAACGAACCGGGATTGATGTTTCATCAAATGAATAAAATCAAATCAAACCTAACATAACTCGATCTGAACTTCGAACTTCAATTAAACTAAATCTTTATAACGATTAAGAAGTTAATCAAACGAATCCCAAATAAACATGACCATCTATCTATACTATATAATATAATAAGGTTTTGTACAACCTTATTAAGCTTGCAGCATTAAAATTATAATTAATAAGATACCTTAATTAGTCAACTGTACAATAGTTTTATGCACCAATTTTATAAACGACTTTTATTACTTTTGTACAACCTTTTTAAGCTTCTGGCATTAAAATCATAATTAATAAGATACCTTAATTAACAATATGTAAAATGGTTTTATGCACAAAAGTTGTACACGATTTGATAACTTTTTGTACAACATTTTTAAGCTTCTGGTATTAAAGTCGCAATTAATAAGATACCTTAATTAACAATATGTACAATGGTTTTATGCACAAAAGTTGTACACGATTGATAACTTTTTATACAACATTTTTAAGATTCTGACATTAAGATCGCAATTAATAAGATACCTTAAAACAATAAGTCAAACATTTAGTTTCAATCTTTTTAAACAAACATATCGAGTGCATTGAATGTCATAAAAACATTCCTAAAACCATTCCAATTATTTAAAAAAAAAACAATCAGTTTCATATCACCAATTTATATCACGACTTTCATATCACCAATTCAAAATCACACAATAAAAACAGTTTCTATCTATGAGGTTCAACCGATTCAAAAACACCACGGATCTTCACGTTCGCTCTATGAATTTGCCGATGCTTCTATGATGTCCATACCGTCAAAATTGGTAATTATCATATACACCCAATTTTTAGGGTTTCGATTTAAATTAAATCACATAGTATTGCCATTTTGATGTTTTTTATAATTAGTCTAATTTTGTTTCGATTCCATTGATCGCGGTGTAATTAGTTTGGCTATTCTAAGGATTTCGTTACGCAACTTTCAGGTGAGAACTACTCTGGGGAAATCACCTTGATAAATTACTTGGCAGGTAACAAATTTAATTTATGAATGATTGTTGTTGTGTTGTTGTTGTTGTTTAATTGTGCAGGTTTTCATGTACTTGATGGTATATTTCTGTAAAAACATGTATTTATAAGAGTGAATCCAACCAACCTCCCCTTGATTCACGTTACAAGCACCAATTCTTTACAAGATAAGATACAAG
>BQNB010004834.1:31938-105479 GCA_026074375.1 Tanacetum coccineum
CTTTAGATACCTAAAAATTCTCTTGACTGCACTTAGATGGGAGGACTTTGGAGTGACCTGAAACCTAGAACAAGCACAGACTGCAAACATAATATCAGGCCTAGAAGTAGTCAAGTACATTAAAGAGCCAATCATGGTCCTATAGAGATGGACATCCACATCACTGGCTTCCTCATCCTTGACTAAAGGCTTCTGAGTCTCAATAGGTGTACTAGCAGTCTTAACATTTGCATGTAGGTATTATTTTTAAGTTTTGTTTTGTGATTCAAGAATGAAAGCTTTGAGATTCGTAATATGTTATGAAGATGATAGTTGTCTGCAAGCTGCTAATTACATCTGGTAATAATAACGGGTGAGTATTATTATTGTTTCGACTGGCTTTGGTGAGGAGGTCCGACGTACGTGACCAACAATGAACCCTGGCTGAGATGTAGTGAGTATGACTTGGAGGAACTAGATCAACATGATTATTGCAAGTCGAATTAGTTTTCATGATTGATTTCATGAAGCACGACATATTGTGATTGTAACAAGAGTACAAAGCTACAACAAGGACTAGATGGTGTGTATTGGTTTGTTCAGGGTTTCGTTGGTATTAAAAATCATGGTTGGCAGATATGGACGTGAATACAGATTTGGTTAGGATTGCATAATAACTTCCATATTTATATTAATATTGCCCATACGTATTTAATAATGCTCGATGCGAAAGGTTAGTACTGCTACCTTATTTTTAATACTGCCAAGAATTACGACAGTTTAGAAACAAAATAGTGACAGAATATGCGTCACAAAAAGGCATGGGAGGAAGGAAGACTCTTATTTGCGACGGGATGGTAACAATTTTATGACAGATAATCTGTTGCTAAGCATGATAGAAAGGAATAAGTATTACATATGGAGAAGTATAATACAACTGGCTATCTAGCGCAGTTGGTTATACATGTGTTGTTATGTATTCCTTAACAAGGTCTGGTGTTCGAGCCCACAAGTGGAGTTTTATTTTTATTTTGTTGTAGCGGATCAAACATAGCTGCTAACGAAAATACATGGCCAATTGAATTTAGCTATACACGAAAATTATATGGGCTGTGTTTATATTGTGGTAATGGGCCGATGGGCTAGTGATCTTTTGGTTGTCTAATTATAACACAAACATGGGTCCAAGTTCACATGTTTATACTGCCAAGTGAAAAAGGAGTGTACTGTTCGTTGGCTTGTAAGTTAAAACTACTTGGACACAAACGTTTTAATACTGCCTTCGTTGCTATTTGAGCTTAAGAGGAACTTAAAGTTGTTATTACATGTTTTGAAGCTGTTGTGTTCGAAGCTATGTTACAACTGTTTGGCAACAAGAAGTATTAATGCTGCTCAAGAAAAAGTTTGAACTGTTAGGCTTATTCGAGAAAAAGTTTCGACTGTTAGCTTCGTCCGAGAAAAGGTAATTACAACTGTTAATGTTATCCGATAAAAAGTTTCAGCTGTTTGTGATATGCGATATCGGGTAATACATCGATTTGGTTCTTGAATGTTATGAAGATCTCAGACATAATAATACAGGAGTAAAGGTATTTATTTTTGGATCTCGAATTAAAATGGATGCTACGTTTAAGGGGAAGCTAACGGATTGATTTTTAAATGTTCTTAAACGTTTAAAAGGCTCGTTTTTAGATTTATTGGATTAAATGGTTACGAAGAAGGTTGTTTATCACTTATTTGACGGTGAAGTGGAATTATTTGGGTATGTGTTCTTATCATATCTCAAATGGTTGGCTACATTTGGAGGTAACTTGTTCGTGCGTTCAAGCTGTGACGAAGAATTGACGAATCTAGCAAAGGTGTGTGATCTAACTTATGGTGCTCAATGCTCACATTTGCTATCACTTTGGTTATGTGTCTCAAAGAAGATGAGGATTATTGTCAAGAGATTGCGGTCTCCCTATACATTGGTTTTGGGTATACGTTCGAAGTCACGTGGATAGTACAAGATATAAGACGCAAGTTTGGGTTATTCTACTTTAGCATCAAATTGGTAATACTTAGTTTTCTTCATCAGTAATCATTACATAAAGCCTACAGAATTAAAGATTCAAGAAATAGTTAACATATGGGTTTCAGGGGAAGCTTAATGTTAAAATGTTTAACCATTTATATGCTACATCGAGGTGAAGGTTTTTACTACTGTAAGTCATTGTTACTACTGCTAGTTTAAGTTTCTACTGCTCAAGTTCATTTATCTTAAAGGCGCGTCATGGAGGGTAATTTGAGTTGTTGAAGGCTGGATTAGAAGTGTGATAGTGGTTTGTGGGTGTCGAAATCAAAGTTGCATACTTTAGTCCCCTATTTGATTATGACAAAAAAGGGAAGAAGATTTACAAAGAAGATGTGCAACTTACAGATCCTTGGTGGAATTTCATGGATTAAGGGGAAGTATGTTTCATTCATATATTAACTTCAGGGGAAGTCTGTGCTTATTTGGTTTTGTCATTATCAACTAGGGGAAGATTGTTGAGAAATATATTTTGAGTTGATAAGACAAAACAATGAATGAAAAGGAAACAAGAGGGACCTAAATGACAATTATGAAATTCTACAAGCTGGTGGAGGATATTCTACAAAAGATAAAAGATTTCAAAAGATATGATTCTTAAAGATAAAGATAAAGTTTATTAAAGAATTAAAAGATTTAGTTTCCTTATACAATTATGTTTTCCCTTGTAAATCTAGATGGACTCTACTATATAAAGAGATCCCTAGATATAGTTTTCTATGGGTGTCAAAGATGTAAACACTAGAAAAGTGTGTGTGTGTTCTAGGCATTAAGTCCTCTAAGTGGACGCCTAGGGTTTAGTTGGTTTAGCCTCAAGGGTCTTTGATTCCTTGTTATAATTGATTATACCGTATTGTTCTGATCAAATAATATTGAGAGCTGGAATGTTTGGGTAAAAACCTTGTTATGCTAATATTTGATTCTAATGTTTGAATATTCCGCCTATGATATCATTAAACCTAGATTAATCTTAACAAACTAGGAGCTACAACGATCTTTTAGGTTTTCACAATTGGTATAAGAGGCTCGTGGCTCTCGATCTAGGATCATACAAGGTTTTTGAAGAAACCCTAAAAACCTTAATTTTCAAGAAATCAATTTTTGGTTATAGTTTTATGGGGTTTTGGAGTTAAATTGATATAACAATGTTTATAATTGTCCTCTTTACCTGTTATGGGTATGCAATACAGATATAAATTGTTGTTATTATTAAAAAGGGTTTCGATTTGTTGTGCACGATTTGAGTTAATAAAAGATTTATTTTTGTTTCTGATCGTGACCTGCTGTCTATGTGGTTTTCATATTGTGTTTGATTGAAGAATCGAATGGTATGATTTTCATTGGATTTAAAACGTGGCATGGAGTAAACACACATACAAACACATGTAGAAGTTTGGTGTCAAGAATGGGTTCAACAAACACGAATAAAGAATTGACATGATTGTAAGTTTCTTTATTATTTCTTGCTGAACAAAGGATGTGTGTGAATGTACAAAATTTTTATTAATTAATGATTTACCATCACTGGATATAGCACATGGGTGAGCTTTGTAGAAGGATTTTGTCGAATATTTGTAATGTCCGAGTATAAATTAAAAAGAATATAATTGCCAGACAAAGAATATTGTTTGTTATTATTGAAAGTCAACATCAGTAGTTATTATTGGGAAATTTGGTTTGATGGAGTCAACAACAATAAATTGTACATCACGTGCAATATTGTGTTGGTGTTTAATATGGATAGAACGCACGTGCAAGAGACTTGACTATTGAATTTGATATTGGGTTTATATATCTTGCTGGTTCGTGATTGTGTGAACATGTGTTCAAGAAAAGAAATATTAATGCTGCTAATGTCGTCCGATAAAAATGTTTCAACTGCCAGTATCATCCGATATCATACAAAGATTATGTTTTTCTTCTCGGTTGATACAAGATCTTGGACAGAATGGTAAGTTTTGGTTATCAGAATACACACACAGGAAGAGAGTTTTTGGTTTTTGAATTTACACACACAAAAGGTTTATGATTTTAAAATGTTCTTAAACGTTAAAAAAGGCTCATTTTTGGGATTGTTTGAATTAATTGATTACGAAGATTATTATTTATCATTTATTTAACGGTGAAGTGGAATTATTCTTGGTTTGTGTTCTTATCATATCTCAAATGGCTGACTACATTTGGAGATAACTTGTTTGTGTATTCATGTTGTGACAAAGAATTGACAAATCTAGCAAAGGTGTGTGATCTAACTTATGGTGCTCAATGCTCACATTTGCTATCACTTTGGTTATGTGTCTCATAGAAGATGAGGATAAATTGTCAAGAGATTGCGGTCTCCCTATACATCGGTTTGGGTATACGTTTGGAGTCACGTTGATAGTGTAAGATATAAGACACAAGTTTGGTTGATCTACTTCCAGCATCAATTCGTTATACTTAATTTTCTCATTCATAATCATTACAATAGAAGTCACAGGAATAAAGATTCAAGAAATGGTTAACATATGGGTTTTAGGGGAAGCTTAATGTTTTAAAAATGTTTAAACCATTTATAATTGAGCATTCGAGCAAGGTATTTTACTACTGCTAATCTTTGTTACTACTGCTAGTGTAAGTTTCTACTGCTCAAGTTCATTTTTCTTAAGGTGCGTAATGAGGGCAAAAAATTTGGTCATTGGAATACTGTGTGATTTAAAGTGTAATATTGGTTCGTAGTTGTGAAGATCAAAGTTGTATACTTTAGTCTCCTCTTTGATATTGACAAAAAGGGGAAGAAGATTTGATGATTTGCAACTTGTAGATCCTTGGTGGAATTGCATAGCTTAAGGGGAAGTTTTCATTCATATATTAACTTCAGGGGAAGTTCGTGCTTATTTGGTTTTGTCATTATCAACTAGGGGAAGATTGTTGGGAATTATATTTGAGTGATAAGACAATAAACACGAATAAACAAGAAGGACTTAAAGGAAAAGGACCTAAATCGACAATAAGAGATTCTTCAAGCTGGTGGAGTATATTCTACAAAAGATGGAAGATATCAGAAGATACTAAAAGATATGCTCAAGAAGAATAAAGATAAAGATTAAAAGATTTAGTTTCCTTATTGTATTTATTATGTTTCCTTGTAAACCTAGATATCTCTAGTATATAAAGAGATACAGGTTATAGGTTTTATATATCCAGAAAAGTGTGTGTACACAAAGTGTTAGAGATGTAGACATCTATAGAGTTGGTGTAGCCTCAAGGTAATCAAGGTTTTCCTTGATCCCTGTTATAGTTCATTGATGTAACCGTATTATCTTGATCAAATAATATTAGGGCTGTGGTGAATGTTTGGTAAAACCTTGTTGAATATCTTTGTTCTTATTCCGCTTTGTTTTTATAACTTATGAACATTGATATTATCCTAGATAAAGGTCTAAACAACCTAAGCTTAAACGATCTAATGATATTTTGGTTTTCATAATTGTTGGGATCACGAAGCCTTTAATGAAGAAACTTGATGATTAACAAGATGAATATCAAGTTTAGGGGAGGATTATTAGGAATTAAAGTCTTCATACTTAATACTGCCAAGACAGAGTTTGTACTGCCAGTATACATAATTAAAGTCTTCAGTTTATAACTAACAGTATTAACTGAGTTTAATAAAGCGAGAGATACAAAAGTAAAAACAAAAAAAAAATGAAAAAACAAAAAAAAAACATAACTGCAATAGTACTAATCAGCTAGTACTGCTAAGTGAAACTTAGTACTGCTAGAGCAAAAGTTATAACTTCAGCCAAGTACTAAACATAATAAATATAGCTAAATGATTAAAGGAAAGCTGTCTGTGAAGATTACATGAAAATTAATGTTGATTGACAATTAGATTCTGATTGTGAAGATTACATGGAAATTAATGCTGATTGAGAAGATACATAATAAGTAATGCTGATTTGGAGAGAATATATGCTGATTGAGAAGATTTATGAGAAAGTATTTAATATATTTGACTACATGTTTAGGAAAAACCATGTAAACAAAAGAGACAACTAAATGGTCAAATGGAGGAAAAACCTGGAACAATGCAAAAAGGGTGAACCATCAAAATTCTCTAAGAATTACTCAACCCAATCCAAAAAGACACATGGTTCTAAGAAAAATGTTAACTAGGTCTGGCCCAATTTCACTTAATACTGCTAGACAAAGTTATCTTAATGTTGTTTGTTGCTGTTGCTCAAGACAAGTTAATACTGCTAGACCAAAGGCAGTGGTTTATGCTATTACACTAATCGGTTAAGAGCTGTTAAACGCATCAGCTGGTTGGGTCTAGAGACCTTCAAACCTAATATGCATCACTCACTTTGAAGAGATATGATTATGTGTTTGAGCAAGAGGAAGAAAATCCAGGTCTGTAATGGCTTGTACCCAAGAAGGTCTGATTTTTCTTATGTGCGAAAAGGCACCCAGTGACAAATTGGAAATGTAGGTGAGGTTACACAGCCCTAAAGACAAAAATAACAAGAGCACCAAACTTGTTTATCAAGCAGCTGTAAATTCATGATCAATTTGATGGTGAAAAGAGAGCAGGACATACTTTGACTCAACAAAATGACAAAGTCACAATACAAAAGTAAAGAAAGTGGTTTGATTATATCCTCCAAGTCAAGATAAAGCTTTTATCCAGAAACTTGAAGATTCAGAAGATGAACATCAAGTTTAGGGGAGGATTGTTGGGATCAAGAAGCCTTTAATGAAGAAACTTGGTGATTAACAAGATGAATATCAAGTTTAAGGAAGGATTGTTAGGAAATATGTCTTCATGACTTAATACTGCCAAACAGAGTTGACTGCCAAGATAATTTATAACACATTTATAACTAACATAGTACTAATTTAAAGCTGCCAGTTAACTAATTCAATTAGTACGCTGAGTGTAACTTAGTACTGCTAACAAAAGTTAGTACTAGCCAGTAACAAACCTTAATACTGCTAAAAGACTAAAGTTAATGCTGATTGTGAAGATTACATGGAAAATTAATGCTGATTGAGAAGTTAATGCTGATTGAGAAGATTATATGCTGATTGAGAAGATTTATGAGAAAGTATTTAATACATTTGACTACATGTTTAGGAAAATATTAAATACTTAGTCATAGTATTCAATGTGTTTGACAAAATACTTAAGAAAGTATTGTAAGCCCATTAGGACTCCTTGGTGTATAAAAGGAGACCCTAGGGTATGTAGTTCACATCTAGGAGATCACAAAACACACACAATCACATCATCATCAGTTTTCATAGTTGTAAAAGTCGATTAAGAAAAGTTCAAGGTTGTAACCCTAATACTAAGTTAAGAGTACTCGTATTATTGATCTAATAATATTGGAGCGTTTGGTTATATCTTTGTTTGTTCAAGATTACTGTTTCATTGATAATGCTTCTAGAGTATTAAGGTGTAGATTTTGCATACACTTTAATATACATACAAAGTTTATACAACAAGTTATTTTGGATTTATCCAAGGTAATTTAACCTAAGACAACTTAAGGAATCGATCTAGGTTTAGGATCAACACTGGGTTTACGATTTAAAGTGCCATGGCTCCTCAAACGATACTGCTTGGCCTCTGAATTATGATAGCCCGAACAGTGATACAATATCCATAAATTAATAAATCAAAGATATACATTAAACTTTATGAAGTTTTTAAACATAAACCATCACACTAAGACTTGACATATTACCCCAGGTTGCGTGACGAAGCCGTTACTTTCACATTGATATACTTTTGTCATCAATCAGATTTCCCTGTACTGTTAAGGTGAGTTCATAACCTCACTTTTAAATCTTCTATTTCATAAACCCGTGAGGAGGATACATGCTATAAACCATGAATACAAGTGTTTTTTAAATGTATGCTATCCTGATATATTATTACATCTGTTGTCTAAGTCCTTTTATGCCAAAAGACCCCCATCATCATGGAACATTAATTACTTGCATTGCGAGTGAACGCGAATATTAATGAAATACCTATTTGGAAGGACATTACCGTTTGGGGTGTTAGCCATAGGTAAACCAAACCACCTATATTTGAAACTTATAGGTATATGAAAATTACCGAACGTCTAGGGGGCCATTATCTTTATATATAATCATATATTTGATATATACAGAAGTCAGTTTGATGTCCATAAGCTTAACGTAATAATACTGTTTCCATGAATAATGTACTCATTGCAATTATTACAACTGAAGTTATAACTAACGTAACCCCCCTCTTATGATAACTTGTATTTCACACTATTTATTATAAACCTCAGAATTTCACTTAACCATTGTGTAGACCTTTACATGTTTATCTCAGGTAAACTGAACATCTTATGGCACGATGCACGGACTTGAAGATGCTAAACAGTTATCATTCATACTTTAGTTTTCATGTTAGATTTTGGGGACCCACCTTTTGTAAAAAAACTCTGATGAAATAATGAATGATAACTTATCTTTTAAAAAGTTCTCTTTTGAGTCGGTTACTATGATTATGACTGTTGTACTATGAAATAATACCATAGATTAACTTCCGCTGCTATATGTTAAAAATAGGGGTGTTATCAGAAGGTATACAAGAGCACGGTTAATTGAGAAACAAGGTTAAAACCTTAACTATAACTACTTTTCTTTTTCCATCCAAGAAAGTCCTCCGTGCCACTACATTTCCAGAATAGTATGTAAAAGATAACATACTACTATACTATATTATATAAAACTTATAACTTATGTTATTTACCGCTGGGTTGTTAACAGATTGATGTCTTCTCCCAACAACCCTACTTCCGATATTGAGGATGCTTTTTCCTCCAACTTTCTGGACTATATCCCGCTTCCCGGACTAGAGTCCCATCACCCAGCTTCACCAGGAAAAACTTATTCTACCTCTTCAAATAACTCATTTGGTGTAGTTCCAAAAGTTTCACCAACTCTTTCACTTTTTCATTATGATCGCTTCATGAAGGTCAGGCATGCATATTATGCTAAAGAATCACCTATTCCACCACCAACTATTGTGCCTCCATCTACAATGCTATTCTCCAAAAGTTTATATCCTCAAGAGTTCCTTTCTTCCAGAGGAATTATTGCACCTAAAAACAAGGCCAACTAACTAATTATTCTCCTCTACATTGCCCAACCTCAAAATTGAAGATGGGAAAAACTCTCTAAGACAAGTCTGGAATGTCACGAGGAGCAAATTGAGGAAATTTTGAATCACCTGGATGAACTCTCTCTCGACCGCATTGAGCAAATAGAAGACAAAATAGAAGGTCTTGGAAAAGGTCGGGTGATTGTACAACAAGATTTCGACAATCTAGAAGCTGAACTCTAAAAGCCTCATGCTCGAATTGCTAAACTTTAAAGAAAGCAAATGGGAAATAACAGCAAGATTGTTCTGGCTTGCTTCAGGATTGCTAATCTAGAATAAATCATCGAAGAAATCTAAGTCCGTTACCAAGCAGACAAGGAAAGTCTTCTGAATGCAATCTATAAACTCAAGAATAGCCAGAATGAACCATCGAACTACTAGATTAGATACTAGTTATAGCTTTTAACCTAGCCACGAGATGTGTGGTATAAATAACAACACTTGTCAAATTTTGACTATGTACAGTACAAAGGCAAGTTGTTCATGATATAATACAATGGCAATCCCATTATACCTTGTTGTTTCATAATACCGATATATCCATCCTAAAACAACTTCTCTTATATCATCATCTCCGTCTCCATCGTTATGAATCATACCATGATTTCTAAATAAATCATAGATACTTATTTGATTACGAATTATCCTATATTTTGATATCATTAATGTGACAATGTTTTATTTTGAACTTTAATCATTTTAAGACTGTGATATCATCCTGTATTACTGTTATCTTGTGTTTGAAAGAATGCCTCCCAAAAGGATGTCAACATCTGAAGCACCAGCCATGACTCAGGCTGCCATCAAGAAACTAGTTACTGACAGTGTTTCCCGCCGCTTACTAAAGCACAAGCCGACTAAAATGGGCACGAAAATACTTATAATACCACACAAGACCAAGAAAGCTCCTGTATCAAGTAAGGTTGCTAAAAGAGTTTCATGACTGCCAACCTATCAACTTTAAAGGTACGGAAGGCGCTATTACGGTCCTCATCCCGCTGGCTCGAACGAACTGAATTAAGTGTTTTCCTGTACAACTATATCGACAAGACTGCAAGGTAGAAGTATTGCTACTGGTAAACTTTAAACTGAAGAAGCTCTATCTTTGTGAATTCTTTGCCCAACCTATTGGGATAAGAAGAAGCTTACAATGATTACCTGGTTGATTTCAAGAAAGCTTTTGATAAAGAAATATAAGGGTCCCCGAACTGAAGTCCAAAGATGAAACGAATTTTTACCATCTATTGTGAAGGGGAATGGATCACAAGACAATAGTAGAAGATTCCATTGGGGGGTGGGGGTGGGGGGGGGCAACCTATCCGCACTATGGTCGCCAAGATTCTGAGAATATGATGGAAGTTTTCATCGGGGGATGCCTCAAAGTAGTGAAGGAAAGTATACCACCTTTAAACCTCAAACTCTAAGGAAGCCATTAACTTACCGAGGCTAATGGATCATTAACAAAGTACACTTCGATGCAAGTATCCAAGTGATCACAAACGAAAGTTTGACGACAGAAGAACTTTCAACAACAACAACTACCGCAACGATAATAACAACAACTATCGTAACACCAACACCAACAACCGCTACAATAATCACCAACCATAACAGAACAGAAGACAGGAAACCTTCAGGGCTTGCTACCACCCCAACTGAAAATAATAGGATATCTGGACCCATTCCCTATGTAAGAAAATGCACTCTGCATCACACAGGAACCTATTGCACTGTTTTAGTTAAATACTTTGTAACAAGTGGCCATCTGATCAAGAACTGCAAGAAACAAAGGACCATTCCACTGGAAGTAATCAGCTACAGTGATATTTATTTGTCCATTGCCTAGGAAAGGAAAGGGCTTTTAATTTTAAATCAATACTAAAAGCACCACCACAACATGTCCAGGGAGGTCTACATGCTAAGGATAAGAAGCCACCGAGACCCAAACATTATCCACGGTACGTTCCTTCTAAACCAACATCTAGCTAGAGTACTATTTGATTCTGGAGCCGATAAAAGCTTCGTATCCATATCTCTTGCCTCTATGCTAAATATTCCACCCATTACAATAGATACCTATTATGATATCGAAATGGCTGATGGAAACTTAGTAAGCACAAACACCGTTATTCAGGGTGCAACTCTGACCTTGCTAAACCAACCTTTCAAAATTGATCTTATGTCGATTAAACTCGGTAGTTTCGACGTCGTCATTGGTATGGATTGGTTATCTAAGTATCATGCTATGATCATTTGTGACGAGAAAGTCATCTACATTCCCATCGACGGTGAAACATTAATCATTCAAGGTGACCAAAGTAAAACCCGACTAAATCTCATATCCTGTATAAAAACCGAAAGGTATATATCCAGGGGATGTCAAGTTTTCATAGCCCAAATAATGGAAAATAAGTCAGACAAGAAACAACTAGAAGACATACTGGTAGTCAAAGAATTCCTGAAAGTTTTTGAAACCTTGTTAGGCAATAATAAAGAATATTCTTAATGTTTATTCCGTTGTGCATTCTATTGTTCTTTGTTATTGTTCATCCTAGATATTAAGATCTAACCAATATGTGCTTACAACGATCTTTTGGTTTTCACAAAGAGTTATCAGACCGAGGTTTTATCCTACCAAGTACCTCACCTTGGGGAGCTCATGTCTTGTTTGTCAAAAAGAAAGACGAATCTTTTCGAATGTGTATCGATTACCAGGAGTTAAATAAACTTACCATAAAGAATCGTTACCCATTACCCATGATTAATGACTTATTTGACCAACTTTAAGGTTCGAGTGTCTACTCAAAGATTGACTTAAGATCAGGCTATCATCAACTGAGAGTAAGGGATGAAGATATTCCTAAAATTACTTTCAGAACGAGGTACGGACATTATGAATTTCAAGTAATGCCATTTGGTTTAACTAACACACATGTTGTATTCATGGATCTCATGAACCGTGTGTGTAAACCATACTTGGACAAATTCGTAATAGTGTTCATCGATGATATTGTTATCTACTCTCGTAACAAAGAAGAGCACACAAATCATCTGAGAATAATCCTAGAATTACTCAAGACAGAGAAGTTGTATGCCAAGTTCTCCAAGTGTGATTTCTGGATTCGTATCGTGTAATTTCTTGGACACTTAATTGATAGTCAAGAACTTTATGTTGACCCCGCCAAGATTGAAGCAGTTAAGAACTGGACATCTCCTACTACACTCACAGAAATACATCAATTCTTAGGACTTGTCGGCTATTATCGGAGATTTATCAAAGATTTCTTAAAGATTGCAAAGTCTTTGACTGAATTAACCCAGAAAAACAATGTAACAACTGGCAGTTTTCGAAATATTAAATAAATATTTTACCCTTTGACTGTTTGGGTCTGACTTGACTTTTTGACTTTTGATCTTTTATTGTCACATAAAAGTGATTACCGCGTAACCGGTAAAGTTTTCGGAACATATTTTAAATAATAAATCGTATTTATTATTACATCTCTCATGTGCAAGTTATTTTTAACTTATTTGACTTGAAAACGAAAAAGATATATGTTATTCCTGAGCTGACTTATCAAAAACGACCTGCTAAATCACGTTTTCACGACCCAGACTCTAAAGCAATTTGATGTAAAACGACATTCCGGACAACTTTTTAGTTTTGCCCGAGACCCAGAAACGAACAGAAAGTGACTAAAATACCCTCGCAAAATTTTGAACAGCGAACACAACGGGTACCGACACGAAGATAATTAAATTATATTTATTTATCACTCTTTATTAAATAAAAATATTTAATAAATAATTGATCATTTTATTCAAAAACGTTTTCTTAAAACGCAAATATTCAGGTTAAAGTTTATTTTACGGACAAAGTTTTTCAGTGGTACACGAATAAATAATAAACATTTTTAAATAAATGTTATAAAAAAATTATGAAAACTAGTCGCGTAAATACCCATTTTTGTTTGAAAAATCATTTGAAAAACAATGGCGCAAGTTTCGTGTCTTGAATCGACCGTTAACTAGTTTAAACGAGTCCCGAGCCGATAGTTATCAAAACTATATTAAAAACATACACAACTAACCCTGGACTATTTGAGACTTGCCACTTTACTCTAAAACTTTTAATATATATATAAAAAGTTTTATATTTTTTTTTCATTACAAAAAAATATATATAAACACACATTCACCTCCATCTCTCTATCTTTTTCCGGCGACCACCACCGCCGCTCCGGCGCCACCTTCGGCCACCGGAAAACTTTTCCGGAGAGTTTTCCGGCCGAGTCCAAAAATGTAGATGGACCCCCGATCTATCCGATCTCCACCACCACGCGCCGCCACGTGCCTCTCCATCACCACCACCCACTCACCACCGATGCCGCCACCACAACATCACCACCCCACACACCACCCCGTCATCATCATCACTCCGCCACGCACCACAACCTCCCCACCCCTCTCTCCACTTCAGCCGACACCATCCACCGCCGCCTACACCATTACCACAGATCCACCACCACTGCTACAACACCACCGCAGCCCCATCACCCTATCACCGCCACCATCGCAGCAGTAGCACCAATAAGGGTGCGTTGGGTTATGGCAGCCCTGTAACACCCTTAAAAATACAACAACGCAGCGGAATACCACTTGGGGTGCTACTTCATAATACACAGCGCTAGATACAAGAGAACGACCTCTAAGTGTCGTTTGAAAAGTAATCTCGTTGATTTAATCAAAATCTGAATTTGATATAACAAATGTCCCATAATTGCATCACAATGAAAAGCTTGAATGTATAGACTCCAATGCACTTCAAGAAATCCGAGCATATAATTTACCTGAGAAAAACATGCTTAAAAAGGTCAACATAAAGTTGGTGAGTTCATAGATTAGTTTAAATATGAATGTAATCCACTGTATCATCACAGTACCATGTAAAAATCCCAAAGATTTTATAAAGAATGCATGGTTAATTTAATGTCACCCAAAAGTACCAATCTTATCCCAAAGATTTTTATAAAGAATGCATGACAAATTTTATGTCACCAAAAGTACCAATCTTATCCCAAAGATTTTTATAAAGAATGCATGACAAATTTTATGTCACCAAAAGTACCAATCTTATCCCAAAGATTTTTATAAAGAATGCATGACAAATTTAATGTCACCAAAAGTACCAATCTTATCCCAAAGATTTTTATAAAGAATGCATGACAAATTTAATGTCACCAAAAATGTATTCCTGGCACCTCGTGCCTATCGATTTCCCGAAAATAATATATACAAGGTAGGACCGCAAGACTTTTTAGTGATAATGCAACACATGCAGATCTCACAAAACTAGATTACATTTACACTAAGCTCATGACACTGAAGCTCGACCCCCGTTACCGGTGTCCCCTCCAAGGACACCCGGGCAATAATATGTATATGTGATTGTTGGCCCCGCAGGCGCCAATTCAATCGTAATCCGACATGGTATAACGTTCGTTCCCGGTGATAGCTAGTCACCCGAACGGGGATTGTCAATCCCAAATAGATCTATCTTATAACATTCGCGCTCACCCTCCAAGTGATTTACAGTTCATGCAACCTAAGCTAATCCATAATCATAAAAGTATAGAATGCGTTTACGCTCAAAAAGTAAACCCAGTATTGTGTCTCCTCGCGAGATATATTACATGAGTATGGTAAAACCAAACAAATAATCAACCATGTAAATTTGCGATTTTGTAAACATGTATGCAGACGAGTTGAAAATGAGCACGTAACGAGTTTAAATCAAACACGTAATTGAATTTGTAACAAGCATGTTCTCACCCCAAAATATATGTAAAACATGTAAAACGTGGGGCTATGAACTCACCTTGATATTGATGAACGATTGATCGGTAGGCATCTAGATGCACGATACGAACGGAAGACGAAGCTGCCTGACCGAGAAGATGCAGCTTAACTTAACGGCTAAGTCCCACTAGCCTAGGATAATGTGTTTGGGTTTCCCGATGAATTGTTATGTCAACGCAACGCGTTGATAAAGATTTAGATTTAACGTTGTAATGGTTTGGTGGTTGGTTAAATAAATAAATTGAAAATATACTCAAAGTGTGTAATACATATTCTTCATATATTACTTATGAAAAATAACCCTTATATAATTCCTACCGTGAATTATATCATAAAAACGATCAACCCGAAGATTTATGTAAAGTATATAATAATTTGCAAGTATTATATAAAATGCGTGAATAAATAATTAAACCCAATTATTTCGACAGCAATTCAATTGGTAACAGACTTTGAATAAAAGCAGACAAATTCCTAAATAGTTATAAATTAAACAACCGATGTTTGTAACCGTTCATAACCATTATAAAATATAAATTAATATTTTATAAATTATGTTTCGTTTCTTTGACAAGTCGTATCTAAAACAGTCGTCTTAATGTGAAAATATAGCTTTCGTCCGTTGTCAGGTTATTGTATAATACCATTTAATATATCTTAGAACATATCTTAATTCCTTTTATCGGTTCTCTAAAATAATAGAGTTTTAGTAAATCGTAAGTATAGAAAATTATATAAATTTCGCCATGACCTTTCCGTTTATAAAATGATTCCAAGTCGAACGACTTTGTTGCAAATCCACGTTTCAGTGAATCGTAAATAATGTAAATTTTATAAATTTCATCATGAATTCCCCGTTTATATAACGTTTTCCATTTTCGCAAAACTCTACGTTTTCCCTTAATCAATATATGTTGTAATTATTAACGTGTTAATATTTCAAACACTCGCGTTTTTAGATATAATATATTTATATATTTTATTATATCTAAACTAAATTATATAATAATTGTCATATTTATTAAACCAATTTAAACCACCATTTATGTTGAGATTTTATATTTATAAAATCTTAAAATATATTTACTAGTTTATTGTTAACCAACCAACCAAACGCACCCTATAGGTTGTCACGGCAGCCAAGCGCACCCTAGCGGAGTGTAAACCACAAAACCCAACGCTCCTCTTTGGACCGTCCTAAGCCAAACAGCCCCCGGCTGTCCCGCAGCCGAACGCACCCTAGGCTGCCCCAACCAAACGCCCCCCCTTTATTCGACTATAACAAATCCAAACGCACCCTAGTTGTTCTTAATCCGAACCAAACACCCCCGTTTGGCAGCCACTATACCAAACGGACCCTAATTTGCTACAAACCAAACGGACCCCGCTGTGGTGGCTGTATGGTGGCTGCCACCAAACCAAACAGCCCTTTGTGCGGTGACAGCCCCAACCAACGCACCCCTTGGCGGCTGCCACCTAACCAAACCTCCCCTGCTGTTAATAAACCCAACGCACCCTATCTAGTGGTTTGACCTGACACCTTCCCCGGCTGTCCACAGCCAACCCGACAACCAACCAACCATCCCTTTATGGTGGCGGCTGCCACCGAACAAACTAACACCCCATGTGGTACAAAACCCAACCCACTAAACAAAACGCACCCTAAATATTATAACAAGCCAAACGCACCCTACCTGTTGCAAATACCAAACAAACACAGCCTATGGTTGTTCTCAACAGCCAAACGCACCGCTGCGTTTTTAATAACCCACTCGGACGCACCCTATTTTGTGTCAACGATTCAAACGCAGCCTTGCGTGCCGATACACTCGAACAAACAAACGTCCCTAGGGCTGTTTTATTTTCACCAAATGCACCCATTCTCGGTGAAATAATCAAACCGACGCACCCATGGTTGTGGAGCAGCCAACCCAACGCACCCCATTTGGTTTTAAATAAAACCACACGCACCTTATGGTGGCTGTGGTGGTGACAGCGAAGATGAAGTGGTGACGATGATGGTATGATGAGGATGATGATGACGAGGTGATGATGATGGTGGAGGTGGTGGTGTTGGCTGCGGTGGGACAGCAGCCGGAGAGGAGGGGCGAGTGAGGGAGAGTGACCTAGGGGATTGGGTAGATCCGGTCATGAGGACCATTTTTGGTTTTGATCGGAAAATCCTGACGGAAAAGTTTTCTGACGGCGGTGGAGTGGTGGTGGTCGGAATCCAGCGGCGGCGTCGGTGGTGGGGCGGTGGCCGGATATATGAGAGAGAGGAAGAGTGTGGAGAGTATATATGTGTATTGTTATAGATGGAAATGAATAAAAATGTATAGTTTTTTATTTATATATAAAAATTATAAAATGAAGTGGCAAGTTCCCAAAACCTTGGGGTCAATTTTGTAACTTTTTAACATAGTTTTTATAACTATCGGTTCGGGACTCATTTGAGCGACTTAACGGACGATTCAAATCTCGAAACTTGCGCCATTGTTTTCTAAATCATTTTTCTGATAAAAATGAGTATTCACTTGATAATATTTCATAAATATTTTATAACATTTAAATAAATATTTGTTATTTATTTTGTGAACCGGTTACGCATTGTCTAAAGTAAAAATGGATTTTAACTCGAATATTCGCGTCTCCAATAAACATCATTGAATAAAATGTTAAATAGTTTATTAAATATTCTCATTTAATAAAACGTGATAATTAAATGTAATTTAATTATTTTTGTGTCTCTAAAATCTTGCGAGGGCATTTCAGTCACCTTCTGACTGTTTCCGGGTCTCGGTCAAAACTAAAAAGTTGTCAGGAATGTCGTTTTACATCAAATTGATTTAGAGTCCGAGTCGTGAATACGTGCTTTAGATGCTCGTTCTTATAAGCCAAGCCAGACCCTAAAAGTCAACGATTGAAATCGTCGTTCAAAAATTCGAAAATTCTCGGATGTTACAAGCCCCAAAAGGGTGCGTTGGTTTGTTATAAACAACACCCAAAGAGGTGCGTTTTGGTTTTTGCACTAACCAGGGTGCGTTTGGTTTATGTAAACACAACATGGGTGCGTCGGTTTTGTTTAAACGACCACCAAGGGTGCGTTTGGCTTCGTTCACAACCAACAAGGGTGCGTTGGTTTTGTGTTTAACGACATAGGGTGCGTTGGGTTTAGAGCAGCAGATATGGGTACGTTTGGATCTAGTTATATCATATTAGGGGTGTTCATTCTTGGTTGTTAGAACCATACTAGGGTGCGTTTGGTTGGTTTAGATAGCACCAGCAGAGTGTGTTTGGTTTGGGTTAACAGCCATAAGGGCTGTTTGGGTTAACATGCACCACAAAGGGTGTGTTTGGATACGGGTTTAACACTATAAGGGTGTGTTTGGTTTAAGAAAGAGACACATAAGGGCATGTTTGGTTGATATAGAAATACGTAAGGGTGCGTTTGGGATTGCAGAAAACACTTAAGGGGTGTGTTTGGGTTAACAGAAACACCGAAAGGGTGCGTTTGGTTGTGAGGTTAGGGGCATTTGGTTGTGCAGTTAGGGGTGTTTGGTTTAGCAACAAGGGTGCATTTGATGGTAAAAATCAACAATAAATATATCGTAAAATTTTATATTATAAAAACCGGATTAAATGGTGGTTAAAATGGTTAAATAAATATATTATTTATTATATCGTTTCCTATTTGATCTCGTATATATATATATATATATATATATATATATGTATATATTTATATTTGAAACACGCGAGTTGTTTAAAAAGTGGAAAAACATTAGGTTTTATGAATATGGGAAACGTTATATAAACGGAAAGGTCATAACGAAATTTATATAAATTTCTATATTTAGTAATGTTTTACTAAAACTACTGTTATTTTAGAAACCCGGTAAAGGGGACTAAGTTATATTTTAAAGATATATTAAATTATAATTATACAATAACCCGACAACAAACGAAAACTAAAATTTTACAAATGAGACAACAATTTTAGCTACGATCCGTCAATATGACGAAAGTTTAATTTATAAAATATTATTTTATAAATTCTTGACTAGAAGGTAAAATCATAACTTTTGTAAAAACTTTACAAGCATCGTTTAACATAATTTGTAACTTCAAAATGTGTGTTTACATTTATGTCGGAACTCTTTATTAATTAAATTGGTGATTTCCGAACACGTGTCGAAATGTTTTGTTTCAATTATTTTCTCATGTTTCTTATATAATACTTTCAAAGTATTATATACCTCAGTTATTTTAATTAATTGGTTTCCGTTGTTATATAATTCACGGTATGAATTATATACTTGTTTATTTTTCATATGTAATATATACGAAGTATATTACATACTTTGTGTTTAGTTTTCGATTCATTTTATTACAACTTGGAAATCTAAATCTTTATCAACATTTCGCGTTGATGTAACCATTCATCGGGAAATCCAAATACATATCCTAAGCTAGTGGGTCATAGCCGTTAAGATAAACTGCATCTTCTTGGTCAAGCCGTTCCGGTTTCCGTTTGTGTTGTGCTTAATATGTGCATTGATTGGTTTGAAACTAACCTTTAAAGTATATAAATAAATATATAATACTTATAAATATATAATAAGGATAATTATCAAGAAAATCAATGAAACCGAAAGTAGTATAGAATATTTCCGGGTCGTTTATCCCCCGCGAGGAGTGAATTGGAAAGTTGAGAGTTGGATTGACATTTTAAGCTTGAATGGAACAAGATTTGGATTGGATTCCTAAATCTACGGGAAAAATAAGGCAATCTATACTAAAAATGAGAAAAACACACAAAATTATGCTAAAAACGATAACGGGAATCTAAAAATAACACTTAAAAACCCTAATTTCTAAAAAATTAACCTAAATTTATTTTTTCACTTTTAATAAGCTCTAATTAACTAAAAAGTAAGATTAAAGAAAACTAGAACGAAAACGGAGTTAATTTGAGCTTTAAAACACAAAAAACGTGAACGGGAACGAATCCCGTTCTTTAAAAAACGAAATTTTGCAAAAATAACCCTACAAGAGCAAATTTAATTTTCCTAGGTTCTATTTGATAAAATAAAATTTTCTAAAAAAGAATTATATTTTTTTGATTTTGATTTTATTTGTTATGATTTAAAAACATTCTTAATGAAAATTAATTATAAAAAATAGTAAACGAATTTATTAAAAGTTGGAAAAATTTAGGAAATTAAAATGCACTATTAAGAAGCTAGGAAAAATAAGAAAGCTGAAAAATCAAATGCAATAAGCAATTAAAATAAGCAAAATAGCAAATAAGCAAAACTGGCTAAAAAGGGGTTAAAGAATAAATGTTGAGTAGGGCTAACAGATAGCCCTACTCGTGCCGCTGGTTTGTGTGTTGTGTGTTGAGGCTTAGAAAGGGGGAGGTCACATGTTCGACCCCTGTCCTCACCCCTTTTTGCAGAACAATTTTTTAAATTTTTTTTATTTCAAACTCATTAAACACATTAAGAGCAACATTTTCTAAAACTACATCTTATTTTGAAACTAACTCATAAGCTCAGAAAAGCCAAAGTTCAGCAGAAAGTTTACAAAAGACTAGGGTCAGTTTTAACGCTATGACTAAGCTGCTAGTTTGTAGGCCAAATTCAGAGGGATTATTAAGCTTAAAACTTCAAAGAAAACTCGCATTCTTAAAGATCTAACACCTAACTACTTGTGCATAAGAGATCTGATCCTAAATTAGCTTCTAACTTTTCTTAATCTTGGATAAAAAAGAAGCATAAGACTGCTTTATAAGCTGAAACGTGTGCTGATGCACATGGCATTTTCATGACAGATTGAGCAAAACTAGTTATGCAGTTCAAACTCCAAATTTTAATGCCTCTAAATACTTATTTAAACATAACCTAAGATTCAAATGCTAATTTTTCAAAACTTGACAGAATTTAGCACTTGGAAACAGTTTACCACAGCTCACAACAAATCTAGATGGATTTAATCTTCAAAGCTAGTAAAACTACATGAAATCCATAAAACTTGCATTTAGAACAGATCTTAAAGCTAGACAAATTGGATTTCTCAATCAAATTTCTACCAAAACAATTTTCAACAAGTATTAATCCCTATTCCAAACACCCCTTAAACTGGTGTAAAACAGATTCAAGGCAAAGCAGATTTAACAAGTTCATTCAAAGACTAAAACAGATAATTCAAGTGGCATTTTATCATCAAACAAGCACATGATTCTCAGAGTTAAGCATAGTAATAACAACAGTAATAAGCATGCTGATCCAAAACAGTTTATAAGTGAAAGTTAACATAGAACTTACACATGGTCCAAAAGTAAAGGGTCCTAATCCTAATCCTAACCCCTAGTCCATAGTTCTGAATAAGATTTTAACCCAAGGATCCATCCTTGTTTGATCCTTCTTCCACAACATCATAAGAAACACACCAATCCAAGCCAAATATCAAAGTAACTTTTGAAATCTTTGGTAAGAGAGAATTGTAAATGAGAATTGAGAATAGTGACTTATAACAACTTTGAGATTAGAACAGAATTTAAAGAGATCATAAAACATAAACTGAACTTTTTTATTACAACTGTGAATGAGTACAAGGCTTTAAAATAAATTGACAAAAAATTTAAATTAACATAAAATTAAAATTACACTACTCCTCTCAAAACTAACTCTTTCTATCTCTGTCTTCTTCTTTCTTTTATAAGCAGCCAAGTGTGCTTGTTGTGTTTGTTTGGTGAGAGAGTCCAAGTCTTCATCTTAACCATCCATTTTGAGTAGTCCCTAAGTTGTATGATCAAAGCCATTGATCTTCTTGTCCTGTTTTAAGCACGAATGGGAATAAAGGGGATTGCCAAGGTGGCAATTGCCCATGTAAAGTAGGGCAAGGTTGTGATGGTGATGTTATGATAAATGGGGAAGAGGTTTTGGACTGGAGTTGGTTTTGGGGAAGTGGAACAATATCTTGGCGTTTTGCGGAAAATGTGTGGGGTTAAACTGGGTTTGAGGGTTTAAGTGAGGTTTAAGGGTTTAAGGTTACTGGTGGATAGTGATTAAAGTTTAGGGGTTATATGTTAATGGTGGTTAGTTTTTTTTAGAGGTTGAAGATGAACGGGGAATGGCGGGATTAAGGGTAAGAAAAAAAACATTATTTAACCCGTTTAGTTAGGTTTGACCATGTTATAGGTTTTGGGTATTGTCACATTTGGCCCCTGAGTTTATACTCATCTTTTGCAAATTTCGTCCCTTTGTTGTTTGAAAGTTTCCTAATTTGGCAAATTCGACCCCGGGAAGTGTATATTGGTTTTGCACTAATAGTCCTTGTGGTGATATTAGGCTTAACAACCATTTTTTATACACTTGGGCTTGTTTAGTGTTAAGGCCCAAATGGATTTTGTGACCATTTTAGTCGTCAAAATTTATACTAATGGGCTGACCCAACCCATTAGATGGGTGCGGGTGGGCCTATTAATTATTCTTCGGTGTTGGGTCCGTCTTTGACTTTTGGCTTTGTCGGGGTTGACTTTTTGGTTGACTTTGACTTTCACACTCGTTCCATTCTCGTGCTTGTTTTGTCGTTTTGGCTTTGATTTTGTCATTTTCTTGATTATCCGTTACCTGCACAATATAAGTGAAAACATACAAATACAATGTATTTTTGGTACGTTTTTGGTCATTTATGTCTGGTTTTGATGGAAAACGGTATGTGTAATTAAGCACATACCAAAATCCCCCATACTAAACTATTGCGTGTCTTCACGCAATGCTATAAGTAAGCACTTTAAGAAAACTAAGAATCTCGATCCCCCTCGACTAGTAACCTCGAAAAGTAGCTAAGTGTTCATCGGAGGGGAAATAAAGAATCGATAGATCTAAAAAGTCCCGTCTTTACCATTTTTTTTAAAATATGTACACTTATTCCTACACCTATTTTTGTATTTTTCATTTTTTTCTCATGTTTTTTTGTATTAAGCAACTAACTAACTTATTTGACTTTCGTTATTTTATAAATTTTAGGGATCATAGAACAAGATGCATTTCAATCCGAGAATGCCCCGAAAAGGATAAATTCATCGTCCCCGACTTTTCACTTGCTCCAAACTAAGCTTATAACGACATCACCGTTAGATATCAGTTAAGATGCTAACACTACTCATATTTGCAACTTGTGAACTTTTCACTCCCGACAATTATTATATCTTAGGTGTATGTGCCATTTTTGAATTTCAACCATGGATCAACGTTTTGCAAAATTCTATGTTTCACGTTCCACCCGAGAATAATGAGTTTGAAGGCGAGATCATCCCATGTAGCGACTTTCGTCTCGGCACATCCCAACCTTGCGGTTAAGTGACCAGGCTTTTGACACCCCACAGAGACTAGTATCGGGACTCACGGACCTTAGGTTTCAAAGACTCTTAGGTTTCCCGTATATATACATAGCTTAAAAAAAACTTAAAATAAAATAGTCAAAGTTCAAAAGCATATTTGAATTTAACAAAAAGAGATCTATTTATTGATTCACACTTAATATTTAACCATAACATTGATGCAATTGTAACCCTCGACTTTTTAGAAGGCTGCAACATCGGTTGTGAGCCGGCAAGATGCAGCAAACTTTTATCAGTCTCGGATTTTTATTCTTACTATGGGCTTTCTTTAGAAGGCTGTAACATCGGTTGTGAGCCGGCAAGATACAGCAAACTTTTATCAGCCCACAGTTTATATTTATTACTTATCATATATTTTTTTTCATTTTTCATCATCATTTTTTATTATTTTATAGAGAAGACTTATTTTTGAAAAATTCAAGTATAAATTTGAACTAAGGCTAAAATTTTTGCTATATACTACATAAAAATTGTTGATTTAAGTTTAATCTCCAAAAATAGCACGTATATTAATCAGGTTAGAAGCTTATGGGAGAAAAAGCCACAAATTACATACATGAGCTCTTAAGATTTCCAAATAATCCTTGTTTAGCATCCCACTCATAATTAACACTATCATTTTTCGTTCTTTGCGAAGATTTGCGAACGCTTAGTCTAAATGTTAAGGAACAAGCTAGAGCTCATCACGCTTGATCGGGTTAAAATTTATTCTTATTCTACCCAGCAGGAAAGTCAAATTTGTGACAAAACACTTATTTTATTTTTGAAAATTTTAAAATTTATTTTTTGTTTGAAATTTTGGTGGTAAAAACAGAATTACGTGAAAACAACGACTGCAGGCACAATCAAATCGAAAGATCACCCCCATACTAGACTAAACATTGTCCTCAATGTTTTAAGAATGGTCTCTACGTAAATCCTAAGCCGTTTATTAAGTATGCTTAAAGATAAACGTTAGTCGATTAGATTAGGATATTGGATTTCCCAAATGAAGCTGCGGATGTGAAGCTCTTGTGATCGAAGGACAAAGACCATGAGCACGAGAGGCTTTAAAAATCCGGAACAATCCTAGACAATCACAAAATACAAGCAAACGAGAAAGGAAAGAGGCGAGCCTCTCACAACAAAAACACTTATTCATAATATAACTACGAATAAGCATGGGTTGCCTCCCACGAAGCGCTTGTTTAGGATCACTAAGCTTGACCAAATCCCCGAATTCATTTGTCCTTGGGGAAGGTTTGGAGATCCGAGACAACCAATTTTGGTACGTCCCCTCCAAAGTAGTGCTTAATTCGATGACCATTCACCTTAAAGTTTAGCCCAGAGTTTTGAGATAACTCAACGGTACCATATGAAAAATGTGGTATATCCTATATCATAACACGGGGTCGATTCTTGGATTTGGCTAGTTTCTAGAGAGAGAAACACTTGAGAGAGAATATCTAGAGAGAGAAAGTGTTTTTCTATGAAAAGTAATAAATGACTAGCTTACCTCTTCCAAAGTTGGAAGAGGCTATATATAGTTCTTACAATATACCGGGTATTAGTACCCGACTTAATACCGAAAAACATACTATTAACTATTAAACTACGAGCTATAATAAACAGTAAAATACACGGGGTGACTGAGTCTTTTTCTAATATCTAACAATCTCCCCCTAAGGGAGGTCACCCCTGAAAATACCAAACTTTAATCACTTCAGTCTTTAGCTCGTAGACATTTGATATCTTGTACATTTGGGATAGTAATCTTTTGATTCATCTTACGCTTGTCTTTGACTGTGATCTTGAGCTTTCTTGAGATCATCGCCCAAACATAATCTTACATCATCTTGTGATGGATCGCCATCTTGTGCACTTGTGAAGAAATACATGATATCAGAGTTTGCGGAAGCTTTGACACCTTTATGAGGTCTTTCATAACATCATAACAAGTGTAGGTCGTGTCTTGGCATTCGGTTATTTACTTGACATCTCAGGAACTGGGAATTTCCATCTCCATCTCCATCTTTAAGATATCCTGTAATGAAACAGTTAGTAATAAAGAGAAAATTGATTTGAAAAGACAGTCTAAGTGTTTCTTATGAAAGAATTTTGTAACACTTCGAGAGTTTTGATTGTTTGTCAAATGATCAATAACCGTCAATTCTTATACTGGAACAAGTTTGATTCACACAGAATCGCACCATCGTTTCTTTCCAGTTGACACAAGTTTGATTCTTGTAGAATCGCACAAGTCACCTACCTAGAGCTTGTTTGATGTTGGCTCTAGCAGGATTTCCATCTTCATTGTGAAAAACTATCGTTTCACTCGGATGTTCTGGCAATATCACAAGGATAATGCGTAGGACTCTTAGGATAGACTTGTTTCCACAGTGTGTGAAAGACAAGAGAATTGGATATGTGTCCTAACGAGATTAATTGACGATCTCTTGGCTCTAGACTCAATAGTGCGTTTTGGTTTTAGTAATCGGAGGCTGGAGCAGACTGCCACCTGTTCAATATCAACTAACTCGGAGTGAGAAAGTCAATAGATAACGTGTTTAGTCTCCGTGAGAAATGAAACAGAAATCTTTTGAAAGATTCTGAGTGGCTAGGGAGGGTTGTGCATTGCATCACTGGGTCCATGATGTCGATCTTCAATGTCAGCAATCATCTTAGTGATTCTGGCAGCATATGAATTGACCCGGTTTCTGCCTAAGTGAATGGAGGGCTTCTTTCTTTACACCCTTTATCTTTACAATTCTTTTTAATTCTTCAACCCCTTCAGTGCTTACCGAGACTTCATGACTAGAACCTTGTTGGGTTTATTCCAGTACTAGCTCCATCTCAGTCGGCACTTTTCCCTTATTCTCACTTTTACTCCTTTTAATTCTTTCATTCCTCAACCCCTTCGTGCCGAGACAACAGACAAAGCACCTTGTTGGTATATTCCAGTACTAGCTCCATCTCAGTTCGGCACTATTCCCTTGTTCTCACATTGTACTCCTTTTAATCCATACCTAAGGACTTCTTTACTAACTATTGATTGCCCTGGTAAGATCCCTCCGGTTCCTAGGCAGGATCGTAGGAACGAGTACCTAACCTTAACCAATCCTTATAAACTTTGATAAAAGTAAATACATGGCAGTCTTTTTGGTACAGTTCACCTTGCCATAAAAAACACTGTTGACAAAACTCATCAGTACTTATGATATAAACTATCAAAGTGTTTAGGTACCCTATTGATTTGCATTCAGAAAAGCTCCCCTCAACATTGAGCATAAGGTATTCTAAACTGTTTAGCACTAGAATGGTAAGAATACACTTGAGTAATATGATCAACATTACATATTTAATCATATTTTCTCCCCTTATACAAAATTTTCAAAAAAAAAAGCCTTTGACATTTTGGATATCACATTTATTTAAATTAATGTTATAAAAATAGGAGAAAAGTGTGCCTAATATTCACAAGCGTGTTGGGGAACATATTAATGCTCCCCCTCAATCGTTGAGGGTATGTAGAGTCAGATATGATAATTTGAAAGATTTTTTCGTTAAACTCAAAAACCTGGTTTTTTAAGTTTAATGAAAAACTCATGAAAGATTCATAGACTGACACATAACATATAATGTACGAGATGTATGTTTCATTAACGCGATGATATGACCTTAAGAGTGCTTTTGTTTCACAACACACTTGACACCTCACGACATAAGGCCTAAGGCGTCTCCTCTACAACCACTCTCTTACTCTATCACTCCAATCTTTCACAGGCCTAGTCTCTCGCTATTCTTTTCCATGCTATCGTATAGTCTGAGTCGTAGTATCAGGCAGATCTATATATAGTCTCGCGATGAGCCTTTAAGGGCTCTACGATCAAGGTTGAGCTAACCGGCCACATGATAGGAGACTTCCCGACTGCACTTCACACGACACCACTAGGTCGGACTAGGTGAGTAACTAGCTCGAGTTGTAAGAGCTATATTAGGAGTCAGTTAGTGATACTACTAGATGCAGTATGGCGCTTATTAGGTGTGACACAGTCTGTGTGTATGAGAGCGTTGACCATTTTTGAAGTTGTATCAGTGTGTAAGCAAGTAAGACAGTAAATTTGCGCTCGTGCTAGCTCGCTGGAACTTTGGGAGCGAAGAGGTATTTCTATATCTAACCAATATATGAGATCGCTATCTATCTATCTCTACATTGGGTAACCTTAGATTATTTTGTCTACTAATAGAACGGAAGTGGACAAGTTACAATCGGATAAGCGAGTACACACAATCCAAGCCTCGATCTTACTATGCTACACACAAAAAAAAAAAAAAATTAGTTAAATAAATCATGTTAACGTCGTAAAAATTAATTAGATGTAAACGGGTGGTGTTTGGCGGGGTCACTCTCCCCCTCAATCGATGACCCGTTTTCTATTGAAAGAGCTGTAGTCATTGATTGAGTGTCAAATTGTCCGGATTGATTTTCAAACAACACTTTTACCACCGTGGTTAACACAAATAATTTTGAAGAATCAATTAAGAAAAATTATTTGGTTATCAAACAGGAAGACTTCTCTTCCGAATTAAGAAAAATGCACTGAAACGTACATTAATCCCAAATTGCATGGATATAAAGTAATCCATGCCCGAGCAAAATTAATTACCCGTTGTTAGGAACAGCTGTCTTTAAGACGACAATCTTTCCTTCGAATGAGAACCGGGTTGCAATCTGAAGTAATTGCAAACCATTTTGTAATTCCAAATGACTTAAAATATTTACCAAGTCTATTTTTATGTACTTATGTACAAAGGATACAAGAGGACACTTCATTTACTCATCCTCTCCTTCTTGAAGGCGTTTGAGGGTTTCAGGGGTTAAACTCTTCATCCCAAGTCGTGGGAGTAGAAATTCGAAACGCTCTCTTGGTAAAGCTTTTGTGAGGATATCTGCCAGTTGATAGTTTGTTTCCACGAAGTAGAGTTCAACCACTCCATTTTCCACTTGCTCTCGAATGAAATGGTGTCGTATGTCGATGTGCTTAGATCGTGAGTGCTGGACATTGTTGCAGCTTAAAGCAATGGCACTTTTGTTATCACAGTACAGAGGAATCTTATTGAACAGAAAGCCGTAGTCTTTTAGCTGAGATCTCATCCAAAGGATTTGAGCATAGCATCCAGACATTGCAATGTATTCTGCCTCTGTTGTTGAGATGGCCATGCTTCTTTGCTTCTTTAATGACCAGCTAACCAATCTATCTCCAAGAAACTAAGCACTTCTCGACGTACTTCTTCTTGAATCCTGACATCCCACATGATCCGCATCTGCATAAGCTGTTAGTGACATAGCATTGTCCTTCGGATACCAAAGACCCATGTTAATGGTTCCTTTTAGGTACCGAAAGATACGTTTGATTGCTTCAAGGTGCTTTTTGGTAGGCTTAGCCTGATATCTAGCACACATGCACACAGCGATTACAAGGTCTGGTCTACTGGCTATAAGGAACATTAGGGAGCCAACCATTCCTCTAAATTAAGTTTGGTCAACTGGAATCCCCATGAGATCCTCGTCCAGTTTCAATCGATCCACCATTGGTGTATCGACAGGGTCAAAGAGATCCATTCCATATTGCTTGGTTAATAAAGATGCCTCTAGGACTTTGAGAAACTTGTAGTCCTAAGAAAAACGACATTTGTCCCATCATTGACATCTGAAATTTAGAGCTCATTTCTTTGGAAGATTTGTGACACGCATTATGATCTGTTGAGGCAAAAATGATGTCATCTACGTATATTTGAACAAGTAGAATATGTTTGCCTGATTTGCGTGTGAATAACGTTGGATCCACGGCACCCTTGAAGAAATTGTTGGCCAAAAGGAACTTTGATAGTGTGTCATACCACGCCCTTGGTGCCTGCTTTAGCCCATAAAGAGCCTTCTTCAGACGATAAACGTGAGTAGGATTATCCTGGTCTTCAAATCCTTCAGGCTGACTGACAAAGACTTCTTCTTGAAGATCACCATTCAGAAAAGCAGTTTTGACATCCATCTGGTAGATGATCATATTCTTGGTTGCAGCATTGGCAATGAATATTCTGATGGCCTCTATCCGTGCAACTGGAGCAAACGATTCTTCAAAATCAATACCTTCCTCCTGACGATATCCCTTTGCAACTAACCGAGCTTTGTTTTTCAGTACATCACCATATTCATCAAGCTTCACTTTGTAGATCCACTTGAGAGCGATAACCATAACATAGATTGGGCGAGGTACTAATTCCCATACTTCAAGTCGATCAAATTCGTGAATTTCATCTTGCATGGCTTGAAACCAGCAGTCTTCTATCACGGCCATTTTGAAGTTCTTGGGTTCGACTTTGGACAGTTCAGTATGGAAACAACACCACAAAGCATCGGATGCTAACTATTTTTTGGTAGATACAGGACGAAAGGGATTGCCATTGATGTTATCAAGAGGGTGATCTTTGGTCCATCTTCTGAGATGATCTGGTGGTTGAGTAACTTGGTAGGTTCAGCTAAACTAACATCCCTTGATGTTGACTGTGCAGAACTAGGTTCTCCTGCAACAGGGTTAACTGAGGGATGAAGGTCAGCTTGAGTAATTGAGGTGTCTTTGATAGTTGGTCCAGCTGCAACACCTTGAGGAAAGACTGGAGGATGCACTTGTAAGGATGACAGTGAATGACTTGTAGAAGGTGCATCTTGAGCAATCGATGTAGAAACAGATGTATTCGTAGAAACAATTAGCGCGTTAACAACAATAGCCGTAGGTACTGGTTCACTATCTGTAGATTGCTCAAAGTATTCATCGAACATCAGTTGGAATAAAATCTCTAGATCTTTATCTGTCTGTGGAATGTTTGTAGTTACATCTTGCATGTGCTCAGGGTTTGGTCCAGCAAGAGCCACATGACTTTGTTTAGAGTTTGAACCAACCTGGTATTCATCAAGTTCAATGGTTCATTCCTTTAGAGCCACTGTTTTTAGAAGCATCCTAACCTTGTTCGTCACCAACATTTAGAATTTCAGTATCAGTCTTACTGTTTATCTTTTCTGAGTTACCACCAAATTCAGCATCTGCATGAGATAGAGTTTCACGAACCATCTTTGTGGATGTAGCATCCTCAGGATGTACAGAAGGTCCAGTAGTTTCATCCTGAGATGCTATAATCTACCTCTAGAATATGCATTAATCCATGGTACGTTGTTTCTTTAGCTTATGCTGTTCCAAAAGTGACTTTGCAGCTTGTACATCTATTGCACTGCCTTTCCCCTTAACTTCAACTACTGGGAGTTTTCTGGTGGTCTATGGAGCAGGTTCACGAATAGCCACTCTGTTAACATGTGCTTGACCATATGCCTGAGAAACTTCCAAGCTCATTTGAGTACCTTGTTATAGATTGTACTCATAGTCATCCATATGAGGTTCAGGAGCCGGTTGAACTTCATCTTCATCAACCAGTTTGAAGGAACTCTTCTCCTTGTGAATGTTATGTCCGTGTTACCAGCTGGAGGTGACTCGAATGGGTGAGCTTAGTCTGCAGGAGTGACATTTAAGGCCTTCCGAAGAAGATCAGCACTTAGAGTAAGCCAGTGCTCATTGACTTGAAAGCTATAAACCCCAGTCTTTACATCATGAGTCAGAGTATTCCAGAATAGCTGAATATAGATAGAAGGGACATTTGCTGATGTAGTGAATGCCCTAACAAAGTTTGTGTTCTGACGAATATCAACTGAAATGCGGAAGATAGGATTCTTTTGCAACTTCTGTAGATCCAAGAGAAGGTTTCCCTTTCTAATCTGTAACCACTCCGAGCAATGAAGGATCTGTTCATCTCTTCTTTTTCACATCTCTTTCACATTCGATCGTTTCATACACATTGAGAGACCAAGTTTAACCGTGTTGATCACATTAGATTCACTATTCTCCCCTTCAAAAATTGCATATGTGATTGCCATTTTTGATCTAGTGAATTAGAATACCAGCTGATCTACGTTGATCCACTTAACGACTGAACGAGCATGGAAAAAATATGAAACTTGTTGATGAGAATGATCAAGAACAAGAAGATTTCTCTTCTGTTGAAGATAAAGCGCACTGAAGCGTACACCTTTCTTCTCTTTAAGGAACGGGGCCTGAAGAGATGCCAGCAGACGCCTTTGTGACATTTGAGAAACGAGGTTTGAACTGATTTGTTTAAACGTCTTTTGACAATGAAGACCGAGGCTTGAACTGCTGTGTTCAAACATCTTAAGACATTGAGGAGCGAGGCCTGAACTGATTTGAGCAGACATCATTTGATGAAGAACGAGGCTTGAACTGTTTTGTCCAAACATCATTTTAGGCTCGGGTCCTGAACTGATGCGTACAGGAGCCATTTCTTCCTCTAAATCGAGTTTTGAACAGCCTGAGTCCAGATACCAAAGGATGATCTGTACCACCTGCACTTGAAAACAGTCGAATTTGGAGGGTTTGGAATTTCGGATCCCCAATTTGTGTTGGGGTCCTGTTGGTTAGCCAAAATAGCAGTACATGTCACAGGAATCCTAGTTAAAGGGCACAGTTCTCCTAAGGCAAATTTCTTTCCTGTGGGTCTCCATTGATAACCAACATTAGCAAATAGTTTGCCCGTTGCTTTCCAAACCTGCTTGGTCTTGTTCAAACTGTTATCAGATAGTTTGCCTTTTGGTTGCCAAATCTGTTTGGTCTTGTTCAAACTGTTATCAGACAGTTTGCCTTTTGGTTTCCAAATCTGCTTCCCTTTATTCAAGACAATTTTAACAGTGGGGGAAGCATTCACAGAGCTAAAAAATTAACAACACACAATCATGATTGCAGATTCAAACATTTTGTTACACTTTTGCAGAACAGATTCAGATTCAATTAATTACAACTTGCTTAGACTAATGCAGAAACAACCCGATTCACTTTTTGTCCAAATATACGTATTGTTTTCTAGAATGGTCTTCTATCTTTCTTGTTATTCACACTCTACTGGCAGATCCTAGTGTGCTTTGTATAATTCTCTAGGCTGATCCCTGCACTAGTGTAACTGCTTACTCCTGTAGAATGAATCATAGGACATAGTCCTTTTGAACTTTCGGTGCACCTTCGTGTTTCTGTGTGTTTACTAGATAAGTTCCTGGTTTATCATTTAAAGTAACTTCTTTTTCCTAGTTACAAGGGTAAAAGGACCTTTTATCTCTTCATTGAAATTTTTGGGCAATCCAATTCACACATTCGAAACAATTCCCTGAGAATAACCTAGTGTATCGGCAGCTAGTAAGTGAACTATCCAGTGGTTTAACTACTCCTCTCCTCTACATTCTCCCCTAACCGTTTCTACACGCTCCTTAAGATGGCCGATATAGTTTTAAATGACAACTCCTATTGTTCTTAAGGGGATAGGATGGGTTTTACTTCTATAGGCATACCTGCCAGGTGCAAAGAACTATTTGGTTACATAGCACTGTTGAAAGACAAGTCTCTTGCTTTGCAATTGAGCTGTTTTAGCCTCTCAATCTAATCAACATGGTAATGTCTTTTTCACTTGTTGAGCACGCAAGCAACTTAATTGAGTCAACAATTCTTGTAAGGTTGTTTGACCTTTTTCTAATTCTAATCTATCGCAATCATTTTGTTCAATAAGAGCAGTGACATCTACAGCATACTAAAGGCTCACGACTTCTGTCATTCGCATAGCGACTAAGATCTTTCAGTGTCCCAATCCACGGTTATCCTTTTCTTGAATTTTGATGTTCGAGGTTCTTGATTTTAAAGAAACGATCTGAAATCAGAGAGCTTCCCTGTGATCTTGTGACCTTTTATATTATCAAAACTTATCTTAGAGATGTTGATACTTAATTGCAGATTTAGGAATTTACCCGTTTCAAGTTTGAAAAAAGTTTTGACCTTCATGAATTTAACACGTCACTTCAGATCTAGACCACGTGATTTTGCCACCTCATGACAGCAGTTTGATCGACAAACAATTTAACAATCAGATTCACATTTTCAATGGAAGTTTTTTCTTTCAATTTCACACATTCTTTTGTCTACAGAATTCTTGTCCATACTTCGTTATTCATTTGGATCAAAATTTCTTCCATTTCTTTAACCTCTTTAAAAGAGGGCTTTTGTTACTCCAACAAAGTGTTCTTTTAAGAGTTTTGAATAATGGAATAACTTCATGAGTAACATCTTTTCGTTTGCTCAAAACCTCTTTCCCCCTCTGTAAAGACCTGATGGGTGATTCTAGTTTTGCAAGTTTTGTCAAAATTCAGTAAAAAGATTTGTGAGGTACATAAAGATTAATCTTCAATTGACTTTTAGTTGAAGAATTCTGGGGAGCAAGCTGACAGGAGTATTGGTGGATACACTGTCAACGCGAAAATTGGTTTTAGAGTTAAGGTCTCCACCTTTTTTTCTGTTGTTGTCATCTATGGATCCAAAATATCATTCTGGGTCCCAAGATTTACGTTGGGAGCAAGGTTTGTAAGAAAGTTTCTCTTTCGAGTATCGGGGTGAGAAATCCTAATTTTATTTTCACACATAGATGCTTTGCATTTTCAACAGTATTCTCATTTTCCTAGTTATCTCAGCTAAATCACGTGTATCCTCTGAGTCATGTAATACATTAGGTGTATGATTGGGTCGGACAGTACTTGACCATTATACAAACACAACTGAGCGGCCTTATGCACGAGACGAGACATAACGGATTTTTGTAGCCTATTGCTACCTTGTGCTTTTCATCATAAAATGATTTTGGTTGACACAACATGTGAACTGTTTGAGCAGACTGACCCTGTTTGTATAATCTATCTTCAATCTTATCTTTTATCTTCTTTAAGTCTAAAAACTCTTCAAGGAATATTGTCCTCTTTTTTGTTTTTAAATCCTTTTTCAAAATGATTTTGCTTCTTCCCTCACTATCTTATGGATGTTTAAATAGAACGAAGTTGCAATTGTGCATAATGAAGTTTCCGATTAAAAATTTTCTTTTTGTTTCGTCCGAGATAATTATTTGCTCATTTGTACAAACAATTTATTGTTCCTAATCATTTAATTCAAACTTAGCCAATTGTTCATACACACCTCACCCATTCCTGATATCTTGCAAGTTCAAAGTCAATGTTCATTAACTACTTAACAACCTGCTTATTTGCGGACATATCTTTTGACACCTTTCATAGGCATTTCTCGAGAATTGACATCAATGCAATCATCTCTACAGAAGATACATTACATTGTACAACAATGTTCTTCGTTGTCTTCCACATAACTGATCATACGATAATGTTACTATCACTCGTATAGTCAGCATCAAGTTTAACAAACGTAGTTTGTTGTACATCGCTTTGGCATCTCGAGTACTTCATGATACTCATCCATATGAAGCTGCAAAGGTTTTATGGATCTTTGACCTTCAAACTGAGTATATCGATCATATATGTCCCGATTCATCGTAGACTTGTATCTCCAGATAAAAAGATTTGCCATGAACTTGGTCTGTGCGGTTTGGGAGGCCGTCATTCACATCAAAAAAGAAAAATCGAGATCCATCGCATTGATCACTTCAAAGACATGTTTCCACATTGATGCCAAATTCATCCACATCTCAATCAAGAATGGGTGACCCGTTCTCCTTAAGAAGACAACAACCTCTTCATCCAGTACAAGCACCATTCTTATTAATTCCATAGCAAGCATCTAAAATATCCTGTCTTTGAATAACTGAATCCTTAGACGCTTTGTTGTGGACATTCTCGGGCTATGTGCCCGATTCCTTTCAGATGCAGCACATAATGGGTTTAGCTTTGACCAGTATTCACATTGCCATCTTCGGTTCTGTACCTCCAGCATTCCCAGCTACAACATTTCCTCTTTGTGCATTGGTTCCTCTGAAATGTCTTGTTTTTATACTTATATTTTTATATTTAATTGGATATTTTTGAATTGAAAGAGAGTTAAATGTTACCTTGATTATCGCATTGTATCTACCTCGAACATCCTTAACAACAACTCTTCGCTTGAACTTAAGCATTGTTCCTTGCGTTTTAGGAAGTTTCGGAGTTGAATTGTTTGTTTGAGAAGATGTGCTTTGAATGATTGATTTGAGATGCAAGTTTTTTGTTAAGCTTTCAATCCAGTTATCCGTTGAAGGCTTCCTGTGTCCATTTATTGACATAATCAACAATTTGAATGTTTGATTTTAGGATTGTGAGACTCAGATGATTGTGTATGGGGATACTCTGATTTTGATGCATTAGACACTTGTGCCAAAGGGGGTCATCAATAGGTTGAATGAACCTTTCCATCATCATTCTGTTCTCATTTGCAATGGTACACTCATTTGCTTCAAGTAGGACATACAACTGATCAAAGTTAGATTCTTTCAAACCTCTGTTAGTTGACTTCAGTAAGAATCTACTCCATTCAGTAACATGTTGTTCACAAAACTTTAGAGTTAAGCTGCATTCTGACATGGTCATCTGATGTTTCTCATTCTTAATGAGCTTTCGAAAACCTAACATAGTAAACAAGAATGGTCTCATCCTTTGATTTGACAAAAGCGTTCAAATTCTCATACGTTAATTGTGATTTCCCGGTCAATTCTTCTTTTATTAATCAAACCTTCCAGAATCATCTTCAATTGTCCCAAATGTCTTTGCCGACAGTGTAATGTTGATGAGTGGTGTAATTCTTTTTGTATACCTTGAAGTAAAGATATTCGTATCAGCACAATTTCAGCTTTATACCTTTCCTTTCTTATAGCAGAAGGTCTGTAAAGACTCTAGCACGTTCTGGACCTAGTTGAAGTGCGACCCCATCAAGTTGCTTCAGCATCTTCTGCAGGATTTTGTATAACGTTCCCATTTGAAATGGACCTTCAGTAATCGACTTCATAATGTTCTCTCCATTATCTTTTCCCAAACAATACAGACATATACGTTGTTGCCAAGATTCAAAATCTGTTCTATCAACATTGGTGGCTGTATCGAACCAGGCATACCAATATCTTTGACATATTAGATCGTCTTGAAGTATTGGTATGAATGCAATTAACGTTCACCCGGATTTTACAAGTCTATAAGATTAAACCGATAAAAGTGTACCGGGATATTACAAATTCAAATAGCAAAACCGTAAATGGAATAATTGGTTCTGATATTTTGGTATTTGATATGGTTTGTGATTGTTTGAAATTTAGAGCATTTGGTTTAGAAAAAAATAAATTTTACCCTATTACCAAAATCTAAATTTGGTGTAAAAATAAGCTAAAAAGGCTAAAGAAAAAATTATATTTTACTCAATTTTTTTGGCCAAAAAATGTCGCTAAAAAGGTGTCGACCGAAATAATTTTTACCCTATTATCAAAATTTAAATTTGATGTAAAAATAAGTTAAAAAGGCTATAGAAAAAAGATTACAAAATACATTTTTTTTTTCAACCCGCTGCGTATATGTTTCTATCAAACCGCCGTCTATGTTTTTGAGCAACCCGCCGTAGAGTTTTCAAACCGCCATAGCTTATGTTCGTATTTTTCTAATAAAATATTCAAACCGCCTTCACCCTGTATAACTCGCTGCCAATAAACTAAGCAACTCGCCGTGAGCAACTCGCCGTGAGCAACTCGCCGTGAGCAACTCGCCGTGAACAACTCGCCGTGAACAACTTGCCGTGAGCAACTCGCTGCCTTTTACCCAAACCGCCGCGAATATAATTATTAAAATTAAGCAACTCGCCTTTGACTTTTGGTCAACTCGCCGTCTGACTTTTCCTAAAAACGTGGATCTATGTCTCCTCCTTCACCAAACCGCCATGATGAACACTAATTCGAATTAACCAAAATCAACCATATGAATATTTCCAGCCACGAAACTAGGTTACAAACATACAATATAAGGTGTGTAATAGACGATTAAACACTCCGTACATCGTATTTTCTTTGAGATCATCCAATATGAATGCAACCTCCACGAAGAACACGAACGCGTTTAAAAGCTTATAATACGAACTAGGAGCTTGTATTAGCCACAGAAATTTTGTAACACTCTAACCTTCTATGTGTATGAACAAGTAGAAGCAAGAATAACAACAATAAGCCCAAAAATCAAAATGAGCCGTGGTCTTTTTTTTCTCAAATGAGCCACGAAATTTGATATATAACCACACAAATCAAACACGAATCCAACCAGGCTCTGATACCAATTGTAGGATCGTTTAAATCATAACACGAGTGATGATTCGAGTGGTTTAGCTATTCTAGAGAAGATAACACTAGAGAGATATATTCTAGAGAGAAAATTGTTTTCTTTTGTAAAATAAATTATGACTAGCTTGTCTCTTCCAAAGTTGGAAGAGACTATATTATTCACTAACAAATAATACCGGGTATTAGGTACCCGACTTAAAACCAAAAAAACGTACCTATAAAAACTATAAACTAAGAGCTTTGATAAACAGTAAAAAACCGGGTGACCGAGTCTTTTCTAATATCTAAACAATAAAGTCAAATCTTTTAAAGGAAATTAGAATGCACCATTATTTCTGGAGACATGGTCTAAAAATTTTGTGCTTTGGTTCTCCTAAACCCAAAACATGATAAAGCCTTAAACAGCATTTCCCTGTTCCCTAACAACACAATAACGCTTTTTGCCTAGCACATATAACTTTTGTTCCCTTAACAGTATTAACCTTTTTATTGAAATTACTGTTATTAGCTGCTGTTATTTTGTTAAAAGGCCTTCTAGAAGTTGAATATGCATTATTAATAACATTTTTCATATGTCCTGCATTATTCACTGCTGTTCTTGGTTGAACAGAATTAACTGGTACTAAACAGCATAGCTGAAATTTGGGCCAGACCTAGTTAAGACATCGTTCTTGGAACCATGTTCCTTTTGGAGCTAGGTGAGTTAATTTAAGAGAAATTATTGTTATTCAATTCACCCTTTGATTATTTAGTCAAACTGGTTTTGCAAATCTTCCATTATTATACCAGTTATTGCAATCATTTTTCAAATGATCAAAACTACCACACACATGACAAGCTTTGTTGAACATCTCAAAATCACTCCCTAATTTTTGAGACATCTGTTGGTTCCAGTTTCTCTTGTTCCCTCTAGGACTAGTGTATTTTGCCTATTTTTATCAACTAATGTTTTCCTAGGAATTTACTACTTTCTCCCCCCCCATGCTCAATATACCTAACAAAGTTTTATCTTTGGCAAAACTAGTTTATTAAAATCTTATCAGGTTTAACCTTAGGCACATTTTTTCATCACTATCAGATACCCAAACCTCAATAATTGGGATTCATATTCTTTCGTAGCATCTTAGAAATTAGGTTCATTAGAATCTCAACAGTATGCTTTTCAACTATAACTCACACAACAACTCATTTACTTCTGACACAAATCATCTAACATGAAAAACTAAATCAGGTTTTGGTGGCATAAAAATCCCCAGTATAGGAGTTGGGACAATCATATACCCTAATCTTGTTTTACACTTATCCATTATTTGACTGTCTAGAAGTTTACTTAGGCTTTTTGATGAATTTTCAAATTTTTGTACTGTAAGATTAACCTCATCTTTTTCTTTTGTAGCCAACTCTAACTTCCTTTTAAGCTCTGTAACATCTAAATTTCTTAAATAGATTTCACGTTTTAAAAGTTTTATATCTTCCTCATACACATACTCATTTTTCTTAAAGACTAGCAGTCTAGCTTCTACAAATCTAGATTATCTAAACCATTTAATTAAGAACAATCACTTATCCTAGCTGTTCTTAAGTCTTTAACTAATTGTTCATTTTGTTCTTTTAGATCTTTTACACATTATAAACAAGATAAACAACAATTAGATACCTCAGAGTTTATTAAAGAACTTGAACTTGTTGAAGAATAAGTCATGAGAGCAAAATTGGTTGGACCTTCTTCTGCTTGGTCACTCCAATCATAGCCAAAGCCATCACACTGAGACACTAAGGCATTTGAAGTAGTTTCCTCAATTGGCACAGTCCTTCTGGTAGGACTCCCGTTCCCGCTTTCTTGATTCCTGGGGGTGCCCGTACTCCCTTGCAAAGTGTCCTTCCTTATGGCATTAAACACTCCACCTTTGGACTTGTCAAACCTATTCTTTCTTTGTTCCATGTCCACTTCTTCCCGGATTGCTCAGGAATCTTCTTTGCCCTCATAGTCACATAAGCAATGTTCTAACCTCAAATCCATCGCTTCTGGATCATCAGGATTGATTTGTTATAGATTTTCATATCTAGACTGTGGAATACTTTGGTTGTTGCTAGCAAAGAAGAATAAATCGACAACATCACTCAAATTTTCAGTAGTGTTGAGCTATCAGAAAGCACCCTGAGTGCTAGCACTATTACACCCTGAGCAGGACTAACTGCTCTAGTGCACTGTTAGCTAGTCTAAGGACAGAAAGGCACATTAGTGAGTTTGTGTTGAGACTAGATGTCCCCCTAGACCTCTGATTCACAAGCCTTCAGATTGTTGAAGAGGTCATCCAAAAATGTCTCAATCTCTGGTTTGTTCCTCCACACAATAGTATGCATAGTCCATTCTTGTGACAAACTTCTCAAGAACTTCTGATTGATGTCTTCTTGAGGGATAACTTCACCATGCATCTCCAGTTGACTAATTAGCTTTTGAAGCCTTTCATAGGTTTGCTCAATCACTTCTGTGCTGGATGCAGCAAAGTTTTCATATTGCTGCTTCAGAAGATTTTTCTGAGTTTTCTTTGTAGCAGTATTACCTCCAAATCTGTTCTCAATAGCCTGCATCAGTGTCTTAGCATCCTTGTATGAGTTGAACTTTAATTGATGCTCATTAGGTAAGGCCATCAACAAAGTGCTTCTTGCCTTCAACTCTGCCCTTCTTTGTGCCTTCTCTTCAACACTTGTAGGAGGGATAACAGTCTCCTTACCATCAACAGTTTTTGTTACTATGGGTGCATTACCATTTTCTACGATCTCCCATAGAGTGTAATCAATGCACTGTAGGTACTGCTCCATCCTCATCTTCCAGAGATCATACTCACCAGGTTGGAGTATGGGTAGCTTGATGGTTTGAGTAGATTGAGAATCCATTGCTTCTTGAAAAAGTAGATCTTGTGTGTAGTAAAGTTTCTTCTTATTCAAAGCTTCTCACAAGCTCTGATACCACTTGTTGATCCCAATAGAATAGATCTTGCTTAGCTTGTATAAGGCTAAGTTGTATTGAATAAATTCAAAACAACTATGATAGAAACTTTGATTGTGAATATCAAAGACTATGCGGAATCTAGTCAATGATACTAAGAAGAATTTCAATGAAACAGTAATGAATAAGATTAATAACAAACAGTTTACCAAACTTTCAGCCTCAATATAATACGAACACTCTTAATAGTGTTAGGGTTTACAAAACCTTGAAGCTAATCGACTTAGGTTAAACTATGATAAGAGATGTATAAGAGATATGAGATATGAGATATATCTAACCTAATACCCTAGGACCTCCTTTTATACACCAAGGAGTCCTACTGGGTTTACAATATATTTCTGAGTTATCATGATCTTCTAATTAAATAACTTATACGTATCTATTACAAAAATATCTCATCCATATCACATAAGCAGTACTAACTTGATCTAACAGTACTAACTTATAACCAACAGCATTAACTTTCTCAGCAGCATTAACTTTATACTAACAACAGTAACTTATCAGCAGTAGTAACCACTTAGTATATTTTCCTTGAACTTCTTGAGCAGCAATAACTTCCACTAGCAGTCTTAACTTTTGCACTAGCAGTATTAATCACTTAGAATATTTTCTTCAGTCTTCATCAGCAGTAGAAATCATAACCAGCAGCAGTAACTTCAACAACACTAAGAAGTCTTTTAATCCCAACAATATTACTTGAACAAACAAAAGCATAGAATGTTATCTAAACTGAATTAGCCTTTGGACAGACCCAAAAGACCTAACGTATTCAATCTAATAGCAATTTCAAACAAACATTACACAAAGACGGCTAATCACACACTTAAAAAAGACGGTATGAACTCATAAACGTTATGTTCAGCCTGGAATTGCTGAAGGAGCTCATCATCATCATTATCAGCATTATCATTATCATCATGGTTATCATAAACTTGATTAGATCCACAATCATATATATCACGAAGAGTCTTTGATATTAGGTTGTATTGTACAACCTTTCTAGACAACTTGATCACCAAAAACGAATCTTGTTCCCTTTCTCCTAAAACAATGCTCCAAACATTGGACCGAATCGACCAACCTTCAGGAAGGGGAGTCATAAAGTCATCTATATGAACACGATACCTAACCATCCACACAGAACACCCTATCTTCATCTCGTAGATAGTAAACTCCCTAGAGCCAAAATCATCTAAACAAACAAGAAACAAAGACCCACGCCACTTAAACAATTTTCCTTCCAGATGTAACAAGTGAGACATTTGTATAAGTATTTGCATTAGATCCATATAGCCATAAGACTTGAGGAAAGTCATTCCCCGTTGATGGATTGGTATGGTTGTTATAATTGGATGGTTAGGGTCTTCAATATTTAAGTTGTAAAGCATAAGCTGCCTATTCTCGGTTTCTAGCCAATGTAACCCATCATTCCAATATATTGCACTATCAAAATGATCAAAACTGAAGTAGTTAAAACGGTCACTGCAGAGGCTCCATTTTCCTTTCTCTAAAGAATAAATTTGTATATCAATATCATAAAATGTGCGTCCAGCATCCACCAATTTGTAGTGCGGTGATTTTGTAGGATCAAAGGCGATTCTCAATCCAGCACTGCTATAATAAGGTGAATTATCAAGCGAGCAATCTGGATACGGAAGCTTTTTATACTGATTAATGGATGGATTATATACGTAATCAAAAACAGGCATCCCCGAACCACCACACAGAAGCAAACCATTGCAAGACTGCAAGATCTTAACATTATCTAACGACACAAAATCACTTTCAAACAAAGATCTGATGTGACTAACAAAAAGACCAACAGGAGGATCAACTTTAGTGATTTGGCTATGGTTTTTGATGAAAAGAGGGGATGTAATAATTCTTAGCCATTGTATAGACACGGTTGCAAACAGATGAATACAGAGAATAGGTAATCGGATTAAGATTTGAGTTAAAAGGTCGTCGTTAGTAAGCACTTTATGTTGTGGTGAATAGGTTTCTCGAGCCTGTGTTTTGCGCGCTTCTGACATCATCCCCAATATCAAGTTATTTTTAAAGATGTTGCTGGAATATTTAGAATGGAATATAAATAATCAGTTGGTGGAGTATCTGAGTCCTGAGACTTCATTAAATAGGGAATATAAGACCAAATTGGCAGGGACGGAATTTGCTAGTAAATTATTTTTCTGGTAGGAGGAAAAAGCAGGGAAAAATGCTAAAAAAAAGGAGGGAAATTTTTTTGGTAAGACGAAATTTGCTAGTAAATAATTTACTCAAGTTTTCAACAAATTTGATAATGTTAACAACACGTTTCATCCCTAAAACCTAACAAAGGTCGACGTAATCAAATAATTAGACCTGCAATGGTCAAATAGGGTATTTTATGTAATAGTGGTATGACAACTTAGTGTGCATCATTGTCAAACACAAACAAGATAGTTAAACAATAACATATAATAACCACTTAATGTATGTACAACAAAGACAACCCAAATACCATCATCCCTGTCTAAATAAAACCACAATAATCGCTACCCAAGTCCCAACTTCATCGTCCCCATGAACGTAATACAACAAAAGATACAACCTAACTGGGATCATCCGTATCTGCATACAAAACAAACCAAAAGATTACCCAACTATCCACAATCTAATCAATAGAACCTCATAACTGTAAGAAAGTCAATCCTTTTATGCACTTGCATGTGCACTTCCGCAATCCACTTCTTTATCTCTAACATCTTAAGCACTTTGGTTTGGGACAACTGCTTAAAAAACTCGGCACATTGCAATGCTATCGGACCACCAAACACATTAAGCTCGGCTATCAATAGTCTGTGTTCATTGACCCTACTGTACAAGACCTCCCAGAGATGACTTAATCCAGCTGCAAAATGGAGATCATTGTTTATCTTCCTTTCAATATAGACTGACATTGCGTTAGTTAAACTGTTGGAGTTTTGCGCCACTGCTAGTTCTTGTAGACGTGGGAAGGCCATTTGTTTTTTATGTTGTTGGGTATGTTTGGTTGTTTAATGTTTGAAAATTATTTGGGTAAACTACACTTAAATAGAAAAAAACCAACGCATGTTAGTGGTTCGATATCACACATATATATATAACGGCTCAATGACTGACATTCACAAGCTTCTATGTCGCGTTCATTAAATTACACTATTATTACACGCTTAGTCCCTAAAGAAATTTTCCTTTGAAAGACACGTGGAAGGAGGGAATTTGATTAGACTAAAAAAACCTTTAGGGACCAATGGTGTAACACACAATTTTTATGATCCACGTGTGAATCCCACTTTTACACCAATGGTTCACGTGTGAATTGCCCTTAACATCGGGGTACTTTTAGTCCAACTGCGGACATACAAAACATCAAGGACCAAATTTGCTATAATTAAAAAATTGTTATATTAATCAACCAAAAGTCATTTGGCCAAAAAAACGTTCAATTCTTTGCGAACTGTAAATGTCAACGGTTAAATTTCCGCCTCGTAATGTATATGTGCCTTGAAATTAGTCTGCATGTTACTTGTTGTTTTGTTGATAAAATTAGACGAGAAAACAAATTTATTGTGGTAGATATGGTCCCCAAGTTGTATAAGAGCAAATAATCAATAACCACACAAAGGTTAAGGAACCAAATCAATAATTAACAACATCACACTATTATGGAACCAAAATAAAGTAGACATAAACATAATAACCAACTGACTCTATTGACCCGACCCTAACGCACATCTAAACCAACCATATTCAACGAAATCACAACTTAACCAACACATAAACAACCCAATCACATATTTTTCATAACAGAAACAAAATCAAGTTTTTTATGCACTTCACGATAAGTCTCAGTAATCATCTTCCTCAGCTCTAACAATTTGATAAAATCATTCTCTTGAACTTGGTGCAAAAACTGACAGCAATTGTAGGACATCACTGATGGAGGCAATCCATAAAGTTTACTTATAAATAGCTTCCTATCATTTGTGCGGTCTATAAACTGCGCCCATAAGTTGTGTAGATCGGCTGCAATCAATCGACATTTCCCTTTCAAAGTATAGCATCATTCTATCAAATAAAGACATAGAATTAGCAGCCATGGCGAGTCCTTCTAGACATGGAAAATAAGCCATTTTTTAAAGTGAATGTTGAGTGTGTGATTAGCTTCAATAGGTTTTTGGGTATGCAAATGACTAGGGGGTTTGACCCCTTAAATGTCAAAAATAGAGGGACCAACACTGTAACAAGATTACACGATAAATACGTTACACGTGTACATTGAGTAAAATCGGATAAAGCAAAACACGCAATCGGCCCTACCTACTAGGACGAGCTGTGTAATTTACCCAAATATCAATGTTATAAAATCCATCAATACCAACACAATCTTAAGGGGTATCACGCAAAGTAATTACAGTTGACGGTCCAGTCCAAGGCAAAGGCAAACAACATGCAGTGCGCTTTCACTATTTCTGACACAACTCGTCGCGTGGCATTTAATTCGGGAAAATATTTAGTTTGATTGCAAACTTCGTCCCTCACAACTTGGGTTTAGCTTATCATCTACTCATCATCAATGTTTTGTTTATTTAAGGTAAAATGTAGTCTAACATACTATACGAAACCATAATTTAAGTCATCCACAACCAACAAATTACCTTTTTATCACAAACTTCTCTTCATCAAAAGGATACTAGATATTGGAGATGATAGTCATAATAAGCAAAGCACACATGCTCTGTAGAAAACCTATGCACCACAACATAAAGTCCTTACTCACTAACTCCCGAATAATAGAGTGAAACCTTTTAAACTCAAATCTTAATACCGATTTTTCGATGCCTATTCCCTCATTCTCTGTATTCATCTTTTATGACAACCGATCAAAACAATGGCCTAAGAATTCTTTCTTACATATCCCCATTATTTCACCCATAAAACCGCGGGGCAGATTTGAAACATAGATCCTCCTCCTCTCCTGCTGTATTTTTATTAATCACAATTACATCTTAATTTCATTGTGTTTTTGTTGGTCCTTAGATACAAGAATTACGTCAAGAAAATACACTAGATCGCAATAGAATATAGCGATAATTTATTTACTCTTGGTTACAAGGAACACCAAAAACAACAACAAGACAAACGAATACACCGAGGCAGTTGATAATTGTTAACAACTTGGCAGTCTTGTTGCAATGGTTTGCGTACTGTGTACCCACCACCCCCACCACCCCCCACTCCCCCCGGTTATGAGGGGCTCGTTTTTAATTACCTATAATCATCAATTCATGGAATCCACAAATCTCTTTAAAAACACTCCTAATCTAAGCACTTCTTAATGTTAAGTTACCCGGAAATAGATTACGCATATAATGATTATCATATTTTTTATTGAAGTGCAAGAATTGTAGATTGGCATTTGACCTCTTTACAAAATCACCTGACTAATAAATGTGGTGTTTGTGCTACTTCGGAAGCAACCATAAAGAGCTAGTTATATACAAATTTACCCTCTTTCTCAGATACAGGGCCAATTTGGAGCTTGTGTAAGAAGGGGAGCGTGTTTACCGTAACTATCTTACTTAACTTCATCCTTTTTTTTTGTACATTCGGATAGTGCAATCTATTGGAATGATCCTTACATAGGCTAAAAAAAATAAAAAAAGACTGAGAATAAGTAAGGCAATAAAAAACAAAAGCTTAAACCGCATTACAAGTTACATATAATAGACCCAGAGCAATCCAATTATAACAACCATTTAAATAAAACCTTCGCGTACCATTAATTAATTGCTCAGCATTACCAATTCTAACAACCATTCTTCAAAGATAATAATACAATAAACAAATACCTCACATGTTGCATCTGGAAGGGAAATTGTTCGACTCGCGTGGGTGTTTGGTTCTTGTTCGTAGAGATTATATTGGATCTAGCGAGTTTACTATCTACAAGATGACGAAAGGGTGTTCTGTGTGGTCGATTAAGTATATTGTTGATACTGATGAGTTTATGACTCCACTTCCTGAAGGATGGTCGATTTGGTACATTTGTTTTGGAAGCCATTGTTTGTGGGAGAAAGGAAGAGGAATCATTTTTTGGGAATTGAACTTGGTAAAGGAAAGGTTGTACAATACAACCTAATATCAAAGACTGTGAGTGAGATTTATGATATGGGATATAATGAAGTGGCTGATGATTACCTTCATGGTTTCATTCCGCCTTTTGCAATGTATGATATGGGATATAAAAAACTTGATTATAAGGTTTATGAATTCATTTCGTCATCTGCTAGTGTTTGATTATCCTTCATTATAGAATGTTTATTTAAAATTATTGTTACAATGGCTCACTAAGGTATTTGGAGACTGTCAAAAGACCATTCTTAACTTTGTTGTAATCAGGTTAAAATTTTCAATGTATTTGACTAATCCTACTTATCAAACATAATATACCGACACAAAATACACACTATACTCATATTAATTTTAGGTTTACAACCATAATCGCATTAAAGTAATTAAATCGTGAGAAAAAAAACCTCAAAGTAAATAAATGCTGGCAAAAAAATGGAGAAAAAAGGAAGGACAGGGACCAACCGCGCAATTGGAAAAAGACATAAAACTGTACAGTAAATGATACTGTGTTAGAATAGACTAACACACTTACTTTGGTGATTTATCACCCGAAAAAGCCAAATGAAAATCATCGTAATCAAAACTCTCGTATTCATTGTCTTCATCCTCTTCTTCAAGCTCAGGATCTTCCTCACACTCTTCTTCAAGCTTTCGAATAGATAAATGATATAGATTATAGTAAGAATAGAGTTGTGGGGAAAAAAAAGTCAGACTTTGATGGATTATGTATGAAGGGATGATGGTAAGAGGAAGCATAGAGGCCTCACATAACAGGAAAGGACCACTGTGCAATCGGTAAAACGAAAAAAAATATCTATACAGTAAAATTAACTTAATATTAAAGACAACGTGTTCAGAGGACCTCCGACGCAAGCAAATAGAAACCAAAAATAATCGTGAAATGACGCTTTTGCCCTTCATCAGAAGGACGACTGATTCGATAATAAATAGTCTATATAAAATAAAATATATATAACTAAATATATCAAACAAGTAATAGTATAGAATTATCATAAAAGAGAATTATCCAGCGCCGTTAGTATAAGAAAAACACATTAAGAAAACGTACTAAGTCCCATCTCCTTTCCCGAGTGTCCTTTTTCCCTTCCCTTTTTTCCCCTTTCCATACACCCTCCACCCCTCCCCTTTGTCTCCTCCCCCCCCCCCTTATTCCCACCCCCCGGTGTAGAATAAATTCTATTCTACGAGTTGGGTATGGTATAAATGGAGCAATCTCAAATAAACACGGACGTAGAAGTGAGAACGGAGTACTCTAAGCGGGTCTATGGATGTAAATGGGGTGAGGTGTATTTATAGATAGAAGGGAGGTTTCTAGAGATATTAAATTTTAGCTGTAATCTTGAATTTTATAGCGATAAATTCGATGTGAAAATAATTTTATTTATGATAATGGTTGAGTGGTTTGAGTGTGTGTGAGTGGTGGGATGGTTGTAGTGTTGATGTTAATGGAAGATATTTTTGGTGGGAGTTTATTGGATGGTGATTGTGATTTTGTTTGTATTGGTTTTGTTTGTGTTTGGGAGGTTTTGTTTTTATGTTGGTTTGATGTTTTGTTTGTTAATTTGTTTGGGTTTTGTAGTTGGTGTGGTGTGGGGGGGGTTTAAGGTTTTAAAGATAATTTTGGAATTTGAGAGTTGATTAGGTTTATGAATAGTTGGTTTAGTAGAAGTAGAGTTGTGTTTTGTTATTTAATTTTTATGGGGTGTTTTGTATTTGTTTGAGTAATTTGTTTGGTTTTTGTTTGTTTGGTTAATTGGGGTTAAAATGGTTTTGAGTTGTAATAATATATGTTTGTTAATTTTTTTTTTATGTTTGTTTTATATTTTTATAATTTAAAGAGAATATTTTTAAGTTAAAAAATATATCATAAATATTAATAAGAATTGGTTATAATTTTATATTTAATTTTTTAAATATTTTTAGAAATAATGTTATTGTTAGAAAAGTTTTAATATGATAAAAATTGGATAAATGAAATTTTAATAATCCATACTCAGCCCAATAACCAACCAATATAAAAACGGCCCAAAACTAATCAAAGTAAGGCTCAAAATTAATTAATCTGTTCATTGAATGATCTTGCTAAACAAACATATAGAAACTAAACTTGAAAAGCTAAAAACAAAGAAAACTAATGCTAATCTAAGTTGCTCACGGGAAATAAAAAGCTCTAGGCTAAATGATTTATCCGAATAGTTAAGCACTTCAAGGCTTCCTTTTAGTTTCGCATCGAGCTAGAACTTAGATAAGCAATTCTATGAAACCCAAAGGATTAAATCTATAACCAAATGAAATAAGTACTCAACCATCCTAATAAGCTCTCGATTATGAACGATGTCACAAGCTTATAAATAAGCCGAGTTCAAACGAATCGTTGCACTCTTTATTGAATCGAATCGAGCTAAATAAAATAAATAAGCTATTACGATTGGATATGAAACAAACCATTAAACTCGATCTAGTTTACTCATCCGAATAAGCTATAGAGGAAACTTATCCTTAATAAGCTCGGCGTTATAAGCTCTCGTAATAAGATGAAAGGGCTTATTCGAAAAGCTTCAAGTCCGAAAACTAGAAATAAGCAAAAAGAGAAAAGGGTTAGGAGAAAGGAAGAAAAGCTCAAGTAATTTCATTAAACATCACCTTCATTATCAAAACTCAAATTCTTGTTACAAATAAGCTAATATAATAAAAAAATACAATAAGCACTTAAAAACAATCTTCACTAAATACTACTACTACTTGCAAAAATTGTAGAGGACAAAAAAAAACAAAGAAAACGAATGAATGAAAAAAAACAAAAAGAAAATAAGATGAGATCCCCTTTCTCCCTTGCTCTCTTTCTTTATATCCTTCCTTACGTCTACAGTACGCCATCTCTTTTTTTTTCTTTTTTTTCGTCAAATGTAAGTAGCAAATAGAAAATGGGCCAAGTACATTAGATCCAAGGAGTTGGGCCAAGTTTATATATCCATTTGTCTTGGGCTGAGTCTTTAAGTATTGATAAGTATGGGTCGGTCCGACTCATATAAATGGTGTCGGGCCGGCTCAATAACGATCAGAAGCAACCGTTTGGACTCCGAATTCTCACCCTCTGTGATCCAAACTCGTGCTCGGTTTTCGTCCATTTATTCATCTTTTTTTGTCCTTTTTTTGATATCCGTACCTGCACATACACAAACACAAAAACAAGCATATATTGCCATTTAATAATGTTTTTGGTCTTTTTTGGTTCGTTTTTCATGTAAAAGTATAAGTATATAAATAGCGAATACCAAATTCCCCCATACTAAAGTATTTGTCTTGTCCTCACGCAATGTTATGAAGTAAACACTTACAAAACCAAGAATCTCGATCCCCCTCGACTAATAACCTTGAAAAGTAGCTAAGTATTCATCGAGGGAAATTTAAGAATCAAAAGTTTGAATAAGCCCCATTTTTACCATATCAAAATATATAAACCAACTACCACTAATATTTTTTTATTTTACACTATTATTCAACTAATCTATCATGATTGACTTCCGTTATTGGGATCATAGAACAAGATACATTTCAATCCTAAAATTCCCTTAAAAGGGATAAATTCGTCATTCCTGACTTTTCACTTGTCCAACTAAGCTTAAAACGAAATCACCGTTAATTATTAGTTAAGATGTTAATACTACTCATATTTGTAACTTGTAAACTTTTTACTCCCGACAATTTTTATTATTTATTAGTGTAATTGTGCTAAATTGTCCAGAAGTTTTCAACCGATGATCAACTTATTACAAAAACTATGTTTTCCCGTTTACGCAACTAGCCACTCCCCTGAGTGAATATTTGATATTCTGAAGTCGAGATCATCCACATTGTAACGATTTTCGTCTCGCACATCCCAACCTCATCGCTAGAGACCGTGCTTTGACACCTCACGAGACAAGTATCCTGGGACTCACAGGACCTTCGGTTCAAAATCTCTTAGGTTATTCGTTTTACACTTATCTTATTAAATGTATACATGAGAAGATAGAACTTAGCTCAAAAGCATATTTAAATTTAATAAAAATAATTTTCCACTTATTAAGCAATATAAACTAATTAAACCTCGGTCCTTTAGAAGGCTACAACATCGGCCACGCCTCCGACAAGATGCAGCAAACATATTTCGACCTTCGATTATTATTCTTTATTATATTTTTGCACACATTTTGTTTTGGATTTTTTTTTTTTGCTATAATCATAATATATTACCGGTGCCTTTTATCTCGAAGCACATCGAAAAGCGATCGACAAGAGGTTATTCTACTTATTATGACTTCCGCCCCCGACTTATATGAAGACTTCAACATCGGCCACGCCTCCGACAAGATGAAGTAATCTGGCGGAGATATTTATTCTACTTATTATTTTCTTTAATTATTAATTGCGAAGAGAAAATTTTGTTTTTAGAAATTTAAGTATAAATTTGAACTAAGACTAAAATATATGATAACATTTCAATATGTAAAAATTGGTTGAATTTAAGTTTAATTTTCAAAAGTAGCACGTATTATTAGTCTGGTTAAGAGCTTATGGGAGAAAAAGTAACAAATTACACTTATGAGCTCTTAAGATTTCCAAATAATCCTTGCTTAGCATCCAACTTCTACTTAACACTATCATTTTTCGTTCTTCGCGAATATTCGCGACCGCTTAGTCTAAATGTTAAGGAACAAGCTAGAGCTCAACACGCTCGATCGAGTCAAAATTTATTCTTATTCTACCCAGCAGGAAAGTCAAAATTGTGACAAAACACTTATTTTATTTTTGAAAATTTTTAAAATTTTTTATTTTTTGAAATTTTGGTGGTAAAAACGGGATTACGTGAAAACAACGACTGCAGGCATAATCAAATCGAAGATCCCCCCATACTAGAATTAAACATTGTCCTCAATGTTTTAAAGGGTACCTACGTCATACTAAAGCGCGATTAAGAATATGCTAAAAATAAACGTTAGTCGAAAAAGATTAGGATTATTTGATTCCACATAATGGAAGCTAAGATGTAAGCACGAGTAATGAAGACATAATCCGAAACACGAGAGTCATCACAATCCGGGAAATCCTAGACAATAAACCACAAAAACACAAGCAAACGAGAATAGAAGAGGCGAGCCTCTATATAACAACAAAACACTTATTCATTACTACTAAGCTAGCATACTACTAATACGATAATACTAGGATAAACATGGGGTGCCTCCACAAGCGCTTGTGTTAACGGTCACTATAGCTTTGACCCAATCCCCCATACTTGAGCTTGTCAAGGGGGATAGAAGTGGGGATGACGAACACCCAAATTTGGAGTGTTGTCTTCATGAATCAACATCGGGCTTTTCTGATGAAACAGCTTGGAGAACTTTTAAAGCCCCGAAGTAGAGTAAAAGAAGAAGATTTCTTCTTATAAGCAAGAACACCGTGATTAAAAACTTTGTCTTCATTTTCGGATGAAAATGTAAGTAAAGTATCAATCAACGTGGAAGAGAGCAAGAAATTTCTCGTGGATTCGACATCAATAGCATATCCGCGATCGTAAAATCTTGTTTCTATCATATCCGAAGAGAAGAATCATCAAGATGCGAATCTGACATCATTATTTGAAGGAATGAGAAGAGACGAAAATCTCCAATAAGAAGGGCGGGATGGTTGGGTAAAAATCAAAGAGCACATCCACGGGATTCTTCCACCGACACTACTCAATTGTTCTGAATTCTCCCGAATCGGGATATCATACATGAAAGATTCGAACTCGGACGGGAAGGTAGAATTATCGTCATCATTCCGAGTCGAAATCATCACTCTCATAACCGGTGTATTGAGTCATCACATCAAAGAAAAATGTCAATCCCCCATAAGAGATCACTATCCTCGGACCCGTGATAGGAGGATGGAAGAAAGACTCGGTAGATTTTCCTAATTTAAATCTTCCAAGGAGGGCGGGGAGAAGAGTTTCATAAAGAAATCGTCTCAACAAGATGAATTCCACTTCCGTATCAAGTTGTTCATCATTCATCCCGGGTGAATTGATTTGAGAAGAGTGAGGTTCAACCGACGAACTCCATCAAGAAGGGAATCGATCTTTTTTTGAAGAATCATTAACGAAGTACTCTCCATGAAGCAAAGAGTCTAAGTAGATCGGATTTGGATTCATAAAGCAAAGATAATTCACATTCCCCGGGGAATTGAATTTGGAATTTACTTAACGACCTCATCATCAATTTTGATCAACTTAGTTGAAGTGAATTCATCATATCAAAGAACCAAGAAGAGGATTATAGAAAATATTAAAATCTCGATATATTTTGTAACGTCGCTCTTCGAAAAATGACTCATCACTCGAGTTAAAATCTTCATCGATATCGAAGAAGGTTAGAGAAAATAAGATCATGAGCTTTGAAGAATCAGCATACGAGGCTCCTAAATCACACTCGACCTTCGTGAAGAATCTTCGGACACAATGGGTAAATTATACAAGGACCGTCGAGCAACTATAGTAGCTATAATTAATAAGCGTATTCCAGATTCCGTTTTCCAAATAGATGTCAAGATGCTCATCCTCCATTATAGAGAGTTCGTTTTTTGGTGAATCGGGTGTGAATGTCAACACACGGAGAATTTATAAATAATAATCTTCAAGGATAAACTTTCTTCTCATCGGCATCATCGTAGCAATCAGGAATCTTCCAATATCGATGTTTAGGCCCGTTTGCTCTTCTTCATTTCGCTTTCTTCTATCCATCTATTGTATCAATAAGACCCAACCATATGACACATGATGTCATTTTCTCCATAAGCTTTTTTGAGAATTGAGAAAGTCATTTGATCATTGAAGACTGTGGATGATTGACGGTATATTACGGGGGTTGAAATTGGTCAAAACCGAAAGAATTAAAATCATAGCATAGATTTTGCTCATGATAATAGTCTTCATTCATCGGTTGACATTGAAAAGTCTCATGAGGACCCCCGCAATTTCCACAACAAAGAAATTGTTGTTGAAAATCATAAGAATCTTGCGGGAAATTAAAGTCTTGATTGTAACACGGTTCCGGATAGATAAACGGAAACTTGAGGTGTAAATATGACCATAAAAAACGAGCATCGTTCCCTTGAAAATTGACAAGAATAATAGGAGGTTGTTGAAGTTGGTTGAAACGTTAGTAGAATCATCAACAAAGTTTAGAGGTTTTTGAAACGTAAGGTAATTAATTTTCTTTATCGAATAGCACGTCCGTAAATCAAAACTTGGCAAAGTCCTGTGGCGAGCTCATCAATAGGTTTGATTGCAAGGTCATCCGAGATGTAGAGATAAGTCGAAGCTTTCGTGACAATTTAACCAATAGAGTCACCTTCCCCACAAGACTGTACAAGTGCATTGTTGACAAAAGATTCCATCTAACGATTCACCACATTATAAAACTCGTAACAACAATAGTGGTTAATTAGTAGAGGACTTTGCGAGGAAATTTTTCACCGGGTCCTGTTTGAACAACGAATTGGCCATCGAGGAGCATTAACAACGTGGGTATCCTAGTCAAAGAAAAAAGAATGACTCGGAAGTGGTATTAGAAGGTCTTGGTTACTTCCATTTTCATGACAAGATTTTTATAACCAACTTCCTTTAATTTTCTTCCGCCATAGAGCACATCCTTGACAAGATAGACCTTCAACCGGGTTTCCACACTTCACCACAAACTATAGGAGGATCGTTGAACAGTCCGTGGCGTTTATTAGAGAACACGAACGAACTTGTCTATGAGACCACTTTTAACAACCACATGATATAATTATTGTACAAAGCTCCACAAGACGAACAATTCTCTAATCCGCGTAAAGGGATTAAAACAGATATTCCTAATGACGCCCATAAGAATTAAACAATTTAGTAGGATAAAAAAGAATAAATAATAAGAGGCAGTAAAGAGAATAAAAATTAAACGAATAAGAGGATAAAGAAGAATATTATAAACTTTTCAAATAATACATAATAAAAAAAATTAAAATAAGAAGATAAAATATTTATAGATTTTTTATATATTTTAAGATAAAAGAAAATATTTCTGGTTTTTTTTTATAATATTTTAATATTTTATAAAAAGTATGGAAAATAAAAGAAGAAAAATATTTTGGATTTTTTTTTTTTTAATAAATACGAAAATAAACTTTTCCGAAAAAAGGGATCTCAAGGCACGAACACAACAATCTCGTAAAAACGCTATCAGACCTCTTCCCCGGCAAGACGACGGCCAAAAACTGATTCGATAATAAATAGCCAATATAAAATAAAATATATATAACTAATAGATCAAACAAGTAATAGTTAGATAGTACCTGATAATAAGAAAATCACTTTAAAAAAGTAATAGTCCATCTTCCGAGTGTCGTTTCCAACAACGGCGAGAGAGAATTAAATCACAATAATTTTCGTTTTGATGCCTGATTATCAAATATTATTTTGTTTTTGTTTTAAACTATTTAAACAAAAAATTTTAAACTATCTTAATTCTAAAGAAAAAAACCCTAAAAGATTAGACTAAAATTGTTCTAAAGATATAAATTAACAAAATATGCTTGGCTAATGACGTGAAATGTTCATTAAGTCAGATTTAGGATCAAGACATTAAATGACAAGAACAATAAAAGCTTTAAAATAAATGACGAGTAATTAAAAATTGCATTAAGAAAATGACGAATGTTAAATTGGAAAATACAAAATGACTATTACTTTTTTTTAAACCTTTTATAAACCCGCACTCTAAATTCCAAATCGCTAAATCACCTTAACAAGCATAATTAAACCTACTCGCATACTCAAAATGAATAAAATAAGCAAAGCAAAACATTTTATAAAATGACAAATTAAATCCACTAATCTGGTTAAAACACTTCCGGAAATAGATTACGCATATGATGATTCATATTTTTATGGATGTGCTGGATTGAGATTGGCATTTGACCCTACAAAATCACCTGACTATAAAGTGGTGTGTGCTGGAAGCAACTCTTGTGAGATTGTTATACAAATTTACTCTTCAGAGACAGGCAATTGGAGCCTGTGTAGGGAGCGGTTTACGTACTTCTTTTTTGTACATTTTGATAGTGCAATCTATTGGAATGATGCCTTACATTGGCTAGAAACTGAGAATAGGCAGCTTACGCATTACAAGTTAAATATTAAAGACCATGAGCATCCAATTATAACAACCATTTAAATCCCTCATGACCATGCGCATCCAATTCTAACAACCATGCTTCCAATGATAATAAGCATACAAATACCTCACATGTTGCATCTGGAAGGGAAATTGTTCGATTCGCATGGGTGTTTGGTTCTTGTTCGTAGAGATTATATTGGATCTAGCGAGTTTACTATCTACAAGATGACGAAAGGGTGTTCTGTGTGGTCAATTAAGTATATTGTTGACATTGATGACTTTATGACTCCACTTCCTGAAGGATGGTCGATTCGGTACATTGTTTGGAGCCTTGTTGTGGGAGAAAGGGAAGAGGATTCATTTTTGGTGATGAACTTGTATGGAAAGGTTGTACAATACAACCTAATATCAAAGACTGTGAGTGAGATTTATGATATGGGATCTATTGAAGTGGCTGATGATTACCTTCATGGTTTTATTTCGCCTTTTGCAATGTATGATATGGGATATAAAAAACTTGATCATAAGGTTTATGAATTCATTCCGTCATCTGCTAGTGTTTGATTATCCTTCATTGTAGAATGTTTATTTAAAATTATTGTTACAATGGCTCACTAAGGTATTTGGGGACTGTCCAAAGACATTCTTAACTTTGTTGTAATCAGTTTAAAATTTTCAATGTATTTGACTAATCCTACTTATCAAACATAATATACCGACACAAAATACACACTATACTCATATTAATTTTAGGTTAACAACCATAATCTCATTAAAGTAATTAAATCGTGAGAAAAAGAACCTCAAAGTAAATAAATGGTGGCAAAAAAATGGAGGAGGAAGAAAGGAAGGACAGGACCAACCGCGCAATCAGAAAAAGACATAAAACTGTACAGTAAATGATACTATGTTAGAATAGACTAACATACATACTTTGGTGATTTCTCACCCGAAAAAGCCAAATGAAAATCATCGTAATCAAAACTCTCGTATTCATTGTCTTCATCCTCTTCTTCAAGCTCAGGATCTTCCTCATACTCTTCTTCAAGCTTTCGAATAGATAAATGATATAGATTTTAGGTAAGTTTGGGTTGTGGGGAAAAAAATGTCAGACTTGATGGATTATGGCGGGAGTGAGGGAGGAAGAAAGGCCTCACATGGACCAACTGTGCAATCGGAAAACGAAAAAATATCTATACAGTAAATGTTACTATATTAACAAAGTGGTCAGGGACCAACGACGCAACCAAAAATAATCATGAAATGACGCTTTTGCCCTTCATCAGAAGGACGACGTGGCAAGGATAACGACAGAGATAACCGTCGTTACCCATAACGGGGCCCCAGGGACCAAACGGGTAACTACAATGTCAAATAGGGACCCCGTATGAGAGTCCCCGTTATCTGGGGACAAACGGGGTGGAGTTTGGGGACAAACAATGTAATTTACCCTATAATTAATTATCAAATTGGAAACTTAATTCGTAGTTAGAAAATAGAAATTCCACACATGTAATACTGCGCGTAGGGGTGAGCAGAAACCGCATCGCAAACCGCAAACCGCACCAAAATCGCAAAAACCGCACCGCAAAAACCGCACCACGATAAAAACCGGTGGATCGGTTTCTAAAAATAAGAAAAACAAAATTTGCGGTGCGGTTTCGGTTTTACCCGTAAATCCGCACCGCTATACCCGAACCGCACCGCAATTGCTATAAATAATAATTTTGATGAAAATATTTCAAATTTTTACTAGTTATCTCTCAAAAATTAAAACACATGGCTTTTAAAAAGGCGGGCTTTCTTTGAGCTAAAAAGTATAAAGTAGATTTAGGGGTGTGGTGCGGATGCGGTGTATTTACAGTTTTATCAGTTTTATATCTTTTCTTTTACTAATTTAAGTGTTTATATTTTCAGTTTTATCTCACATGAATATAATTATAATAGTGTATTTACATTAAGCCCAAAATTACTATTCGGTTCAAGCCCAAAAATTTTATTGGGTTCAAGCCCAAAATTAAAAAATGGTCATATGTGGTGTGGTGCGGTTAAAACCCGAAAATCCGCATTTGAAAACCGCAAAACCGAAACCGCAGGATCCGCATGGTGCGGTTTATACTTTTACAGAATCCGCAATTGCGGATGCGGTGTGGTTTTTTTCAGAATCCGCACCATGCTCACCCCTAAATGCGCGGACACAATATATCTCATTAGCCGGGTGTTTGGGATTGTGTTGAAATGCGGAGATTTTGATTATCACGTTTCGAAATCTCAAATAATTTATTTAAAGTGTCTGGCAAAAATAAACTAATAAGTACGCTTCAGAAAGTCGTTTTGCGGCAGCAGGTAGACACACGCTTTTGTGAAACGCAATTCTCAGTTGATAGCAATATTACAAAGTGCCCCTCTTATGTCTTTTTTCTTTAATTCTTTGTTCTTACGCTCATGCTAGATTCATCTTTTTCCTTTTCTTACATATAGAAACTAGACTTGAAAAGCTAAAAACAAAGAAAACTAATGCTAATCTAAGTTGCTCACGTAAAAAGCTCTAGGCTAAATGATTAATCCGAATAGTTAAGCACTTCAAGGCTTCCTTTTAGTTTCGCATCGAGCTAGAACTTAGATAAGCAATTCTATGAAACCCAAAGGATTAAATCTATAACCAAATGAAATAAGTACTCAACCATCCTAATAAGCTCTCGATTATGAACGATGTCACAAGCTTATAAATAAGCCGAGTTCAAACGAATCGTTGCACTCTTTATTGAATCGAATCGAGCTAAATAAAATAAATAAGCTATTACTATTGGATATAAAACAAACCATTAAACTCGATCTAGTTTACTCATCCGAATAAGCTATAGAGGAAACTTATCCTTAATAAGCTCGGCGTTATAAGCTCTCGTAATAAGATGAAAGGGCTTATTCGAAAAGCTTCAAGTCCGAAAACTAGAAATAAGCAAAAAGAGAAAAGGGTTAGGAGAAAGGAAGAAAAGCTCAAGTAATTTCATTAAACATCACCTTCATTATCAAAACTCAAATTCTTGTTACAAATAAGCTAATATAATAAAAAAAAAATACAATAAGCACTTAAAAACAATCTTCACTAAATACTACTACTACTTGCAAAAATTGTAGAGGACAAAAAAAACAAAGAAAACGAATGAATGAAAAAAAACAAAAAGAAAATAAGATGAGATCCCCTTTCTCCCTTGCTCTCTTTCTTTATATCCTTCCTTGCGTCTACAGTACGCCATCTCTTTTTTTTTCTTTTTTTTCGTCAAATGTAAGTAGCAAATAGAAAATGGGCCAAGTACATTAGATCCAAGGAGTTGGGCCAAGTCTTTAAGTATTGATAAGTATGGGTCGGTCCGACTCATATAAATGGTGTCGGGCCGGCTCAATAAAAGATGAGAGCACCGTTGGACTCGAATTCTCACGCTCTCTTTATTCCCGTGCTCGGTTTTGTCCATTTTTCTCTTTATTTTGTCCTTTTTTTGATATTCGTACCTGCACATACACAAACACAAAAAAACATATATTTGCCATTTTAATTATGTTTTTGGTCTTTTGGGTTCGTTTTTCATGGTAAAAGATATGTATAAAATAGCGAATACCAAATTCCCCCATACTAAAGTATTGTCTTGTCCTCACGCAATGTTATGAAGTAAACACTTACAAAACCAAGAATCTCGATCCCCCTCGACTAATAACCTTGAAAAGTAGCTAAGTATTCATCGAGGGAAATTTAAGAATCAAAAGTTTGAATAAGCCCCATTTTTACCATATCAAAATATATAAACCAACTACCACTAATATTTTTTTTACACTATTATTCAACTAATCTATCATGATTGACTTCCGTTATTGGGATCATAGAACAAGATACATTTCAATCCTAAAATTCCCTTAAAAGGGATAAATTCGTCATTCGCGACTTTTCACTTGTCCAACTAAGCTTAAAACGAAATCACCGTTAATTATTAGTTAAGATGCTAATACTACTCATATTTGTAACTTGTAAACTTTTTACTCCCGACAATTTTTATTATTTATTAGTGTAATTGTGCTAAATTGTCCAGAAGTTTTCAACCGATGATCAACTTATTACAAAAACTATGTTTTCCCGTTTACGCAACTAGCCACTCCCCTGAGTGAATATTTGATATTCTGAAGTCGAGATCATCCACATTGTAACGATTTTCGTCTCGCACATCCCAACCTCATCGCTAGAGACCGTGCTTTGACACCTCACGAGACAAGTATCCTGGGACTCACAGGACCTTCGGTTCAAAATCTCTTAGGTTATTCGTTTTACACTTATCTTATTAAATGTATACATGAGAAGATAGAACTTAGTTCAAAAGCATATTTAAATTTAATAAAAATAATTTTCCACTTATTAAGCAATATAACTTATTAAACCTCGGTCCTTTAGAAGGCTACAACATCGACCACGCCTCCGACACGATGTAACAAACATATTTCGACCTTGAATTATTATTCTTTATTATATTTTTGCACACATTTTGTTTTGGATTTTTTTTTTGTTGCTATAATCATAATATATTACCGGTGCCTTTTATCTCGAAGCCACATCGAAAAGCGATCGACAAGAGGTTATTCTACTTATTATGACTTCGGCCCCCGCCTTATATGAAGACTTCAACATCGGCCACGCCTCCGACAAGATGAAGTAATCTGGCGGAGATATTTATTCTACTTATTATTTTCTTTATTTATTAATTGCGAAGAGAAAATTTCGTTTTTAGAAAATTTAAGTATAAATTTGAACTAAGACTAAAAATATGATAACATTTCAATATGTAAAAATTGGTTGAATTTAAGTCTAATTTTCAAAAGTAGCACGTATTATTAGTCCGGTTAAGAGCTTATGGGAGAAAAAGTGACAAATTACACTTATGAGCTCTTAAGATTTCCAAATAATCCTTGCTTAGCATCCAACTTCTACTTAACACTATCATTTTTCGTTCTTCGCGAATATTCGCGAACGCTTAGTCTAAAAGTTAAGGAACAAGCTAGAGCTCAACACGCTCGATCGAGTCAAAATTTACTCTTATTCTACCCAGCAGGAAAGTCAAAATTGTGACAAAACACTTATTTTATTTTTGAAAATTTTTAAAATTTTTTTTTTTTTGAAATTTTGGTGGTAAAAACGGGATTACGTGAAAACAACGACTGCAGGCATAATCAAATCGAAGATCCCCCCATACTAGAATGAAACATTGTCCTCAATGTTTTAAAGGGTACCTACGTCATACTAAAGCCGTTTATGAATTATGCTAAAGATAAACGTTAGTAAAAAAGATTAGGATTATTTGATTCCACATAATGGAAGCTAAGATGTAAGCACGAGTAATGAAGACATAATCCGAAACACGAGAGTCATCACAATCCGGGAAATCCTGGACAATAAACCACAAAAACACAAGCAAACGAGAATAGAAGAGGCGAGCCTCTATACAACAACAAAACACTTATTCATTACTACTAAGCTAGCATACTACTACTACGATAATACTAGGATAAACATGGGGTGCCTCCACAAGCGCTTGTGTTAACGGTCACTATAGCTTTGACCCAATCCCCCATACTTGAGCTTGTCAAGGGGGATAGAAGTGGGGATGACGAACACCCAAATTTGGAGTGTTGTCTTCATGAATCAACATCGGGCTTTTCTGATGAAACAGCTTGGAGAACTTTTAAAGCCCCGAAGTAGAGTAAAAGAAGAAGATTTCTTCTTATAAGCAAGAACACCGTGATTAAAAACTTTGTCTTCATTTTCGGATGAAAATGTAAGTAAAGTATCAATCAACGTGGAAGAGAGCAAGAAATTTCTCGTGGATTCGACATCAATAGCATATCCGCGATCGTAAAATCTTGTTTCTATCATATCCGAAGAGAAGAATCATCAAGATGCGAATCTGACATCATTATTTGAAGGAATGAGAAGAGACGAAAATCTCCAATAAGAAGGGCGGGATGGTTGGGTAAAAATCAAAGAGCACATCCACGGGATTCTTCCACCGACACTACTCAATTGTTCTGAATTCTCCCGAATCGGGATATCATACATGAAAGATTCGAACTCGGACGGGAAGGTAGAATTATCGTCATCATTCCGAGTCGAAATCATCACTCTCATAACCGGTGTATTGAGTCATCACATCAAAGAAAAATGTCAATCCCCCATAAGAGATCACTATCCTCGGACCCGTGATAGGAGGATGGAAGAAAGACTCGGTAGATTTTCCTAATTTAAATCTTCCAAGGAGGGCGGGGAGAAGAGTTTCATAAAGAAATCGTCTCAACAAGATGAATTCCACTTCCGTATCAAGTTGTTCATCATTCATCCCGGGTGAATTGATTTGAGAAGAGTGAGGTTCAACCGACGAACTCCATCAAGAAGGGAATCGATCTTTTTTTGAAGAATCATTAACGAAGTACTCTCCATGAAGCAAAGAGTCTAAGTAGATCGGATTTGGATTCATAAAGCAAAGATAATTCACATTCCCCGGGGAATTGAATTTGGAATTTACTTAACGACCTCATCATCAATTTTGATCAACTTAGTTGAAGTGAATTCATCATATCAAAGAACCAAGAAGAGGATTATAGAAAATATTAAAATCTCGATATATTTTGTAACGTCGCTCTTCGAAAAATGACTCATCACTCGAGTTAAAATCTTCATCGATATCGAAGAAGGTTAGAGAAAATAAGATCATGAGCTTTGAAGAATCAGCATACGAGGCTCCTAAATCACACTCGACCTTCGTGAAGAATCTTCGGACACAATGGGTAAATTATACAAGGACCGTCGAGCAACTATAGTAGCTATAATTAATAAGCGTATTCCAGATTCCGTTTTCCAAATAGATGTCAAGATGCTCATCCTCCATTATAGAGAGTTCGTTTTTTGGTGAATCGGGTGTGAATGTCAACACACGGAGAATTTATAAATAATAATCTTCAAGGATAAACTTTCTTCTCATCGGCATCATCGTAGCAATCAGGAATCTTCCAATATCGATGTTTAGGCCCGTTTGCTCTTCTTCATTTCGCTTTCTTCTATCCATCTATTGTATCAATAAGACCCAACCATATGACACATGATGTCATTTTCTCCATAAGCTTTTTTGAGAATTGAGAAAGTCATTTGATCATTGAAGACTGTGGATGATTGACGGTATATTACGGGGGTTGAAATTGGTCAAAACCGAAAGAATTAAAATCATAGCATAGATTTTGCTCATGATAATAGTCTTCATTCATCGGTTGACATTGAAAAGTCTCATGAGGACCCCCGCAATTTCCACAACAAAGAAATTGTTGTTGAAAATCATAAGAATCTTGCGGGAAATTAAAGTCTTGATTGTAACACGGTTCCGGATAGATAAACGGAAACTTGAGGTGTAAATATGACCATAAAAAACGAGCATCGTTCCCTTGAAAATTGACAAGAATAATAGGAGGTTGTTGAAGTTGGTTGAAACGTTAGTAGAATCATCAACAAAGTTTAGAGGTTTTTGAAACGTAAGGTAATTAATTTTCTTTATCGAATAGCACGTCCGTAAATCAAAACTTGGCAAAGTCCTGTGGCGAGCTCATCAATAGGTTTGATTGCAAGGTCATCCGAGATGTAGAGATAAGTCGAAGCTTTCGTGACAATTTAACCAATAGAGTCACCTTCCCCACAAGACTGTACAAGTGCATTGTTGACAAAAGATTCCATCTAACGATTCACCACATTATAAAACTCGTAACAACAATAGTGGTTAATTAGTAGAGGACTTTGCGAGGAAATTTTTCACCGGGTCCTGTTTGAACAACGAATTGGCCATCGAGGAGCATTAACAACGTGGGTATCCTAGTCAAAGAAAAAAGAATGACTCGGAAGTGGTATTAGAAGGTCTTGGTTACTTCCATTTTCATGACAAGATTTTTATAACCAACTTCCTTTAATTTTCTTCCGCCATAGAGCACATCCTTGACAAGATAGACCTTCAACCGGGTTTCCACACTTCACCACAAACTATAGGAGGATCGTTGAACAGTCCGTGGCGTTTATTAGAGAACACGAACGAACTTGTCTATGAGACCACTTTTAACAACCACATGATATAATTATTGTACAAAGCTCCACAAGACGAACAATTCTCTAATCCGCGTAAAGGGATTAAAACAGATATTCCTAATGACGCCCATAAGAATTAAACAATTTAGTAGGATAAAAAAGAATAAATAATAAGAGGCAGTAAAGAGAATAAAAATTAAACGAATAAGAGGATAAAGAAGAATATTATAAACTTTTCAAATAATACATAATAAAAAAAATTAAAATAAGAAGATAAAATATTTATAGATTTTTTATATATTTTAAGATAAAAGAAAATATTTCTGGTTTTTTTTTATAATATTTTAATATTTTATAAAAAGTATGGAAAATAAAAGAAGAAAAATATTTTGGATTTTTTTTTTTTTAATAAATACGAAAATAAACTTTTCCGAAAAAAGGGATCTCAAGGCACGAACACAACAATCTCGTAAAAACGCTATCAGACCTCTTCCCCGGCAAGACGACGGCCAAAAACTGATTCGATAATAAATAGCCAATATAAAATAAAATATATATAACTAATAGATCAAACAAGTAATAGTTAGATAGTACCTGATAATAAGAAAATCACTTTAAAAAAGTAATAGTCCATCTTCCGAGTGTCGTTTCCAACAACGGCGAGAGAGAATTAAATCACAATAATTTTCGTTTTGATGCCTGATTATCAAATATTATTTTGTTTTTGTTTTAAACTATTTAAACAAAAAATTTTAAACTATCTTAATTCTAAAGAAAAAAACCCTAAAAGATTAGACTAAAATTGTTCTAAAGATATAAATTAACAAAATATGCTTGGCTAATGACGTGAAATGTTCATTAAGTCAGATTTAGGATCAAGACATTAAATGACAAGAACAATAAAAGCTTTAAAATAAATGACGAGTAATTAAAAATTGCATTAAGAAAATGACGAATGTTAAATTGGAAAATACAAAATGACTATTACTTTTTTTTAAACCTTTTATAAACCCGCACTCTAAATTCCAAATCGCTAAATCACCTTAACAAGCATAATTAAACCTACTCGCATACTCAAAATGAATAAAATAAGCAAAGCAAAACATTTTATAAAATGACAAATTAAATCTACACTAATTAATTGAAAAAGGATAGAGAATTGAACCGAATTGGAGACCCGCAATTAAGCGAATACCACCCGATTTTTTTAGCTAAAGAAAATAATTAAATTCTATCTAGCTAAATAAACCCGTAAGCTCCACGCCTCATGAGTAGACCGGTACCAAAAATCACAACACAAAATACAAATAAAATGTTAACAATTAACACTTAACATATTATAACTCAAATTGCATCTAACTGTTTATTACTAGCCCGATTCCAAATTCACACCAAAAGGTTTAAAATGAAATTTTAATAATCCATACTCAGCCCAATAACCAACCAATATAAAAACGGCCCAAAACTAATCAAAGTAAGGCTCAAAATTAATTAATCTGTTCATTGAATGATCTTGCTAAACAAACATATAGAAACTAGACTTGAAAAGCTAAAAACAAAGAAAACTAATGCTAATCGTAATTGCTTACGGAAATTAAAACTCTAGGCTAAAATGATTTTAGTCCGAATATTAAGACACTTCAAGCTTCCTTTAGTTTCGCATCGAGCTAGAACTTAGATAAGCAATTCTATGAAACCCAAAGGATTAAATCTATAACCAAATGAAATAAGTTAACGATGTCACAAGCTTATAAATAAGCCGAGTTCAAACGAATCGTTGCACTCTTTATTGAATCGAATCGAGCTAAATAAAATAAATAAGCTATTACGATTGGATATGAAACAAACCATTAAACTCGATCTAGTTTACTCATCTGAATAAGCTATAGAGGAAACTTATCCTTAATAAGCTCGGCGTTATAAGCTCTCGTAATAAGATGAAAGGGCTTATTCGAAAAGCTTCAAGTCCGAAAACTAGAAATAAGCAAAAAGAGAAAAGGGTTAGGAGAAAGGAAGAAAAGCTCAAGTAATTTCATTAAACATCACCCTTCATTATCAAAACTCAAATTCTTGTTACGAATAAGCTAATATAATTAAAAAAAAAATACAATAAGCACTTAAAAACAATCTTCACTAAATACTACTACTACTTGCAAAAATTGTAGAGGACAAAAAAAAACAAAGAAAACGAATGAATGAAAAAAAAACAAAAATAAAATAAGATAAGATCCCCTTTCTGCCTTCTCTCTTTCTTTATATCCTTCCTTGCGTCTACAGTAATCGCCATACTCTTTTTTCTTTTCTTTTTTTGCGTCAAATGTAAGATAGCAAATGAAAATGGGCCAAGTACATAAGATTCCAAGGAGTTTGGCCAAGTTTATATATCCATTGACTTGGCTAGTCTTTAAGAATGATAATTATGGGTCGAGTCGCGACTCATATAAATGGTGACGGGGCCGGTCTCAATAAAAGATGAAAGGGGGGGGGGGGCAACCGTTGGACTCGATTCTCACGCTCTTATCCCAATCTCGTTGCTCGTTTTCGACCATTGTCCATTTTTCTCTTTATTTTGTCCTTTTTTTGATATTCGTACCTGCACATACACAAACACAAAAACAAGCATATATTTGTCATTTTAATTATGTTTTTGGTCTTTTGGGTTCGTTTTTCATGGTAAAAGATATGTATAAAATAGCGAATACCAACGACGTGTCAAGGATAACGACAGAGATAACCGTCGTTACCCATAACGGGGCCCCAGAGACCAAACGGGTAACTACAATGTCAAATAGGGACCCCGTATGAGAGTCCCCGTTATCTGGGGACCAAACGGGCAAACGGGGTGAAGTTTGGGGACAAACAATGTAATTTACCCTATAATTAATTATCAAATTGGAAACTTAATTCGTAGTTAGAAAATAGAAATTCCACACATGTAATAATGCGCGCAAAGGTGAGCAGAAACCGCATCGCAAACCGCACCAAAATCGCAAAAACCGAACCGCAAAAACCGCACCACGATAAAAACTGGTGGATCGATTTCTAAAAATAAGAAAAACCAAATTTGCGATGCGGTTTAGGTTTTACCCGTAAATCCGCACCGCTATACCCGAACCGCACCGCAATTGCTATAAATAATAATTTTGATAAAAATATTTTAAATTTTTACTAATTATCTCTCAAAAATTAAAACACATGGCTTTTAAAAAGGCGGGCTTTCTTTGAGCTAAAAAGTATAAAGTAGATTTAGGGGTGTGGTGCGGATGCGGTGTATTTACAGTTTTATCAGTTTTATATCTTTTGTTTTACTAATTTAAGTGTTTATATTTTCAGTTTTATCTCACATGAATATAATTATAATAGTGTATTTACATTAAGCCCAAAATTTTTATTGGGTTCAAGCCCAAAATTAAAAAAATGGTCATATGTGGTGTGGTGCGGTTAAAACCCGAAAATCCGCATTTGAAAACCGCAAAACCGAAACCGCAGGATCCGCATGGTGCGGTTTATACTTTTATAGAATCCGCAATTGCGGATGCTGTGTCGTTTTTGCCAGAATCCGCACCATGCTCACCCCTAAATGCGAGGACACATATATCTCATTAGCCGGGTGTTTGGGGATTGTGTTGAAATGCGGAAATTTTGATTATCACGTTTCGAAATCTCAAATAATTTATTTAAAGTGTCTGGCAAAAATAAACTAATAATCGATTTTTTGCGTTAGTACGCTTCAAAAAGTCGTTTTGCGGCAGCAGGTAGACACACGCTTTTGTGAAACGCAATTCTCAGTTGATAGCAATATTACAAAGTACCCCTCTTATGTCTTTTTTCTTTAATTCTTTGTTCTTACGCTCATGCTAGATTCATCTTTTTCCTTTTCTTCTTGGGTAATATATAAAAATGTTTATTGTTAATGAATAAAATGGTTATAAAAGATAATCGTTGGAAGTTATATTCAGAGTACGTCACAACCAGAACCTTTTTATTTTGTATTAATAACTTTGGTTGTTGTACCTGTTAGATTATTATTTCGTATAAAGGCAATACGACCCGTGCGATGCACGGGTTTTGTTTTTCGATTTAAAATTGAACTTTTGCTTATGTCTAAAACTCAAATTTTTTATCTATTATTATGATTAACAAATAGTTTCGATTTAAAAGCATGTACCTTTTGTTCTTCTTTTTATACAATACAATCGTTTTACATATATAAGAAGTTCCCTAAATAACAACGAAAGTAAATACGATAAACCATTTACATTGCTTGCATATTTGCTCTCACGAATTGGAAATTGCAGCTCAATCTATGTTGGTGTTACTTGTTAGTTTGCGTGACTTGATCTTTATAGTTGTTAACAATATTTTACAGTTTAGTACGGAGTATTTGTATTCTTTAAATCCGTATTTGAACTTGGTATCAACATCCCATAACTTAGAAAGAAAGAAAAAAAGTTTTGTACTTTCTATGATTTTGAACATACCCACAATTCATGTTCAAAAATGGATGATATGACAAATTAATTGAATTTGAATACTTCTTATTGATCATCTCGTTATTGCTATTCGTGTTTTGCATTAACTTTTTACATGTTTTCAAAAGAACATAAATAACAAAAGAAAAAGAATATCCATCAATAAATTTTCTAGCCGGTGACACAGAAAACTCACCAAATGATCCAAGAAGCCATGCCCATCGCGATCATTTAATTTTCTTTCTTTTTTCTGGAAGAGATAGAAAATAAAGACCCAACAAGTTCAACTAGAGGGTGAAGCTGTCTCTTCTTCCACCCCCTACCACGGGGGATATTTTTTTCTTTCCAGTCTATCTATCTTCTAATCTACGAAAGAAGCAACAAAACGAAGCATCAATTGAGTTTTATCTGTCAACGTACACTACCTTTATTGAGCAGCTCGCACGCAGATAATGGAGAACACGATCTGCTAACGGGTGCGACATCAATTAATCCAACAATCTTCCAAAATGAGAGTGTTCCATCCGTGTCCCCACTGTCTTTATTCAAAAGCGCAAGAAGGTTAATACCTTTGTTGTCGGACAAAGAATTGACTTCTTTCTAAGATACAAGTTCAAGGGGTGATAATACTGAGGAAACCGAACCCTGTGTAACAAAAAGAGAACGATTTGTAGCCATATAAAAACCTCGACCGCATCAATAAACAACACACATAAGGCAAAACCTTGCCAAATCGGCGAAGGCTCTTCCATGCACAAAATACATCCTCTTCCCAAACAACCTCACTATACACCATTCTGATCACTACTGCAACCGCGCCGAACGATCATTCTAATAACACGTACTAACCAGCTCAACCCGGGAAACAAACATTAACTAGCCCCTCCATTTTTGTTCTAGCAAGCCAAAAATTTTGTTCGCGCAACTAATCATAAAAATCTCATTTCATTTATTCTTCACACCTGATATCGGTGTCCGCACCATTTAAAAAAATTTTCTGCGAAGGATTCCAAGTCACAAAACACCCAAGTAGCTTTATAAAAGCGACCATATAGATAAAGAGCAAGGACGTAAGGACACTACAGAACTTGATTTAACGTAAGACCGTCCACCATTGAAATGATTCGTTAATTTTCCAATATTGAGTAATCTGTTAGAGAACCTACCAATTATCTCATCCCACAAGCCATTTCCTAGAAGGAGACATCCCTACCCTTGACACCAAGCATAAGATTATTATTTGTCGTATAAAGGCATTACGACCCGTAACGATGCACGGGTTTTTGATTTTTTCGATTTAAAAATTAAACTATTGCTTATGTCCTAAAACTTCATAATTTTTTATATCTATTATTATGATTAACAGTACCAGAATAAGTTTCGAGTTAAAAGCATATAATAAACTTTTGTTCTTACTTTTTTACCACAATACAATCGTTACATATTAAAATTCCTAAATAACAACGAAAGTAAATATGAGAAAAACCATTTACAATTTGCTTGCATATTTGATCTCACAATTGGGAAATAGCAGCTCAATCTATGTTGTGTTACATGTTAGTTTTGCGTGACCTTGATCTTTATAGTTGTTTAACAATATTTTACAGTTTAGTACGGAGTATTTGTATTCTTTAAATCCGTATTTGAACTTGGTATCAACATCCCATAACTTATAAAGAAAGAAAAAAAGTTTTGTACTTTCTATGATTTTGAACATACCCACAATTCATGTTCACAAAATGGATGATATGACAAATTAATTGAATTGTGAAATTAATTTGTCATATCATGTTCACAATTCATGTTCACAATTCATGTGTTGTTGAATTGTGACAACTTCATTTGAACCTAGTTCATCAATGACATCAAAACAATCACACCAATAAAACAAGCGCACATCAACTCCACATTTCATGAAATTGTAAGCGATAATTGCATAACCTGTTTATCAAGTTATGGGTCCATTTCGGTTAAATTGGTCATGAATAGCTCAAGGACGGGTTCATCGTTCACATTCATGCACACCGGACAATCACCACATAATAAGTAGCACCTTCTGACCATGTCTTACCCGTGATTGCAAATGACCCGATCTGACTGAACGTGTTTCAACCCGAAACTCGTATTCGCCCATTACCCAGCCCATTTTCCCACCATCATTCAAAAATGTTACTTGAGTTACACTTGTCAAACAATTGTAAATACATTTAGACTTGTTGTAAAGTCATTTTCTTAGAAATTCAGTGCTCAACTATACTTGAATAATTGAATGTATTTGATAGGGTTTATGGATATTTGACTTCAAATGTACGCTATTTGATTATGTCCAGGTTTCTTTCTTAGTCAATGCAGAATGCAGTATGGCATGTTCAAGCTGCGCATCAGATTTCGTTATTAGGAAATGGTTCTTGATCACGGAGTTCGTTTCAGTTCAATCTTCTTTAAATAAAGCTTTAACCAACAACACATGATCACTAGATATATTCTTTGGCAAACTAACAGTTTTTACCAACTCATACGTGACTGATTCATAATGTTGCATACATGAATATAACCTAATTCACCAAACAAAAGTGGCAACTACCATGTATCAAATACAATCTAGAAAGATCAAAAAACAAATAATGGAGCAGTATACAAACTTTCAAAGTAATGACGCCTTTGCCTTCTTCCACTCTTTCATGGACTCTTCTGTCCTCATGAAGGAGCATGTCTTGTCAGATTCCAAGTTCCCAAAAGAAAGTTTTTTCCCTTTTCTCTAATGGCTTCTTCTCGGGTGATAAAAGTTACTTCCTTTACACTTGGGGTCTGGTCATCGAGATTCTTCTTTTCCAGTTGTGAAACGATTATATCAGCCTGCTATTCTTGTTTCTCAAAACTTATATTTGGCATAATCTGTGATATGCTAAAAGAAGTATGGCTTGTAGTGCTAATCAATTGTGTCCATGAGGATTTATGGCGCCAAAATTCACCTCTAGCTCATTCGGTATGCAATCCAATTATTATAACATGATAATATCAATTAAACAACTTCAACCAAAGTTTATATCTTTTTTCGTAAAAAAACAGCCAAGAAACTTACATATACGATATATCAGTCAATTTCTGCTAAGACGATTCGTTCTTTCGATCAATAGATCTATAGAGCTCTGGCAGTTTTGAAACAAAATTATTACTACAAACAATGTTCTCAAAAACTCATAAAACTAATAGTATTTGATACATGGGCAGCCAAAATGCTTCATGTCTAATTTATAATGATCCTGGGTCGTTCCTTTGTATTCTTTAAACTCCAAAAACTGCTCATATCCCCTTGTTGTTACTTCACTCGCACTTAATAATCAACCTTTTTATCACTTTATTAGGGAAATATTTGTACAATTCTCAAAGCGTGTGTTACTCCTCTTGAAGCCTCCACAATAAATTTGTGTACTCAATTTTTAAGTATAATCTTTTATATAATAAAAGAATTACATCATTTCGGAGTTTTCTATCAAATTGAATCTTATGAATTAAAAAGTTGGACCAATCAGATGGCTTGATTTTGCCACGTAGGCAAAATCGTGCATTCTGATTGGTCAATAAAAAGTCAAAATTGAATTAATTTTGTCAAGATTAAAAAATTTTGGTGGAGAATTTTGATGTAGAAAAAAAACACATAAAAATATATGTGTCAAATTTATGAAAACAAAAACTTGAAAAAAGAGGAGGTATTTAAAAAAACTTTAGTGGTTTAATTTTAATTTTAAATAAATTATATGGAGTTAAGTGTAAATTTATAAATTTACAAATTATATTATAACTTTAAAAAATAAACAAATAACCCCTTAAACTTTATACCGCTAGACTTTATATTTTAAAATACAACAAACGCAAATACTTCTTACTTCAAACAAAGATTTAACATTATTTAATCACATCTCAAATCTACCCCAAGACTTTTTAGTGAATTTTTCATTATCGGTATAAAATCATGTTGTACAACCGAATAGAAAAACGTCGAAGCACATAAATTATCGTATATAAAGAAAAAGAGTTTTCTAGCTATTCATTGATGGGTTTGAAAGAAATTACATTTTCTTTTCTTTTGGTTTAATACGTACTAAAATTATAACAATTGAATTTCTGAAAAAGTATTTATTTCATTGACATATTTTCTAAAGTGGAAGACAATGGTTCGAATATAACGAGGAGAAAATTAATCCCCTTGTGGCTTCGGAGGTTCACTTCAGCCGACTCCGGGCTACCTAAAAGGGTAGTTTCGCTAGGATTAGTTGGCTTACAATATCGAATCAAAAAACAGGTAAATCAAAAAAAATATATATTACTAATTATCTTACTACGTAATTTATAAAAGATTTAATAAATTTATTCTCTTCATATAATTTCTATAATACTCTATACATAACTTATAAAACAGAAAAAATAAAAATTATATATATATATTTTTAAAACATAATGTTTAAACCCCGTGCATGCACGGGCATTAAAACTAGTAGATAGATATATAATTTATATGTTTATTGAATATGTTTAACTTATTTAATAAAACAATCTCGGTCACTTATGTCATACGGTAAACTAAAATAACTCAGTAGTGCAAATGTCTATTTTGATCATTTATTATTAGATTATATTATAGATTAATCTCATTTATAAACAAAAAAAAAATTGATTATCTCATTATTCAGTGATCATACAACATAATCAATTCAAACACTATATTTTAAAATCACGTCTTGCAGAAATTGATTATATAATTATCCGTTTTTAAAATGCATAATTTATTTTGAATAAGCAATGACAAACATCTCCAAAATCAATAGTGCAAATCTTAATAATACTTTAGGAAATTATTATTGGATGAAAATATG